>QVIE01001523.1:0-23885 GCA_013387415.1 Panellus pusillus
CCCTGTCCACCACTTGACCCGACCCCAAACTGCTGCCGCCCGATGCCGAACCAGGGCAGACGCAGCCGGCGCCGGCGCCGATGCACTGCAAACAGGAGTGAGGAGGACAGGGGACTATGTATTGCTCTCCAAAAAGCAAGCAAAAAGCAGAGATGCATGTGGGGCGGGATATTGGTGGTTCAGCGCGCTGAATTCCCGGTGTGGAGGTGTGAGACGGCCTGTGCAACAATGCGCGGCGGCGGCGGCGCAGCGTGAGACGGCCTGTGCGACGATGACGGCGTGGCAGCGGCAGGCGGGTGCGAGACAACCCATGTAACTCAACCTCTACCGTCTACGAGACTGCGATGCTGCGGCGGCGGGCGTGGTGCGAGAACGATCCGCATAACCGCATACCAACCTCTATGCTGGACTGTGACATGGCGGGCAAATTGGCAGCCGCCAAATGCGGAGCCAGTACGGGCAGGCCGGCGGCCGCCCCCATTTGTCCAGCACTGAAGAACTCCAGATACTCCCCAGCACCATAGCACATCAAAGAGCTGCGCAGGGAGTGGTTTGTGGTACCAGGGGACATCACCCAAGCAAGAGGCAAGGTCCAGGAGGAAGGCCACATTATATCAATGGCGCAGCCTGTCAGCAGTATGGCCATAAGTAAAGGCGCCGGCGGCAGCGGCGGTGCATGCAAAGGTGGGAAAGTAGAGCAAAGGCCGCAGCTTGAGGGAGCCAAGAGTCCAGGTGGGCTCAAAGCACAACTCTTGAATAGAGGGCGCAGGGGCCGGTGCGGCGTGCAGACCTTGAGTAGCGAGCAGAGAGAGCAAAGAGCCTGCAGTGGCACAGGAACAGAGTGCAGAGGCCGAGGCCGAGGCAATAACCGAGGCCAGATGCGCAGAACGGCGAAGCAGGCAGCGAGGGCGGAGTCGGATGCTGGCCCTTTCTGCGCTTCTGCCCGAATGTTGAGCGCTCGCTCTTCTTGAGCCAGCGCTCGGGGTCCGGCAAGGGCGTGAACCAGAACGACGCCGGGCGGAGGCGGACTTTCTTTTCTTTTTCACCGATGGCGCGTCGGGAACCGCGGATGCAACGGCGGCATTGGTCTGAACTCCAGGTGCAGTAGGGGGCGGGGCGTCTTCGAGCTGGGTCGACGTCGACGTGGGGAGAGCGTCGAGCGAGTGTAGGTAATTGGTGTTGATAAAGTCGAGGTGCGCTGAGGCGGCTTGGATGTTGGTCAGGATGTCCGCGTGCTCTTCGGCGGTCTACACATAATGAGTTGGAGAAGAGAGAGAGGAAAGATTACACACGGGGGCAGAATCGAGGAGCTCATTGTAGATATCAAAGGCAGCCTGGTAGGCACCGTCACGATAATTCTGAAAATGGACTTGAGCAGAGAGTGGAATTTGCGTCCGAGAGTGACCACCAGCTGAGCCTCAAGATGGCGCACGCCTCGCTGGTCCGCCCCTTCTGGACTTTGGGACAGCGCCTCACTCGCCTCTTCCTTCTTGTGCAAGCTGTATAATGCATACGCCCGCTCGAAGGAGTACCGAAGATCACTGTTTCCTTCTCCGCCAAGGTACCCGATGAGGGTGTGTGCGGCGGCAGGTTGGTCCGTCGTCAGCAAGAGGAAGAGCTTTGTCTGGAGTGCGTCCGGATCCGAGGGCTCGATTCTCAATACTGAGAGACATGAATCCTTCGGGACTCGAAGACAAGGGAAGACGTACTTTTATCGCATGTGCGGATAGCATTGAGGTAGTGTCCGCGGTCGATTTGTGCGCAGAGGGTCTTGAATAAGCGTTTGAGCTGCTCGGGAATCGGAACGGGTGCTCTCGTCTTGGGCTTGGATTCAGGCATAACCGCGGTGTCACATCTGTGACTGGTCGCGTCCAACTTGAACCCTTCGTGTCATTAAGCATTAAGTATCGCGATGGCCATAAAACGCAAGGCCAGCAGTCTCGTCGACGAATCTCCTGCAAAAACGCGGAAAGACTATTGTCGCGACGCGGCCCACAGCAACTCCCCTCAGGACCTACGGCCGGAAGAATCGAACACCGGCCAAGCTGAAGAGCGCGTCTCCGGACCCGCTCAATCTGTCCAGGACGCGCTCTGGAAAGTCAGGGTCGCAGCTTTTCATGCAGTACAAAGCGTTAACGACGACGACTCGGGCTCAGATGATATACCATCTTCTCCGACTAAACAGAAATCCAGGGCTACCAGATCGTCCCCCGTTAAACCGCAGCAGGTTGTGCTCTCCCCTGTAAAGAAGAGAAAATCCAGGACTCCGTCTCCTGACCCCGAGTTGGAGCCAGAACCAGACAATAACGACGACGACTCGGACCCAGAGGATATACCGACCCTTCCACCTTCTCCGACTAAACAGAAATCCAGAGCTACCAGATCGTCCCCCGTTAAACCGCAGCAGGTTGTGCTCTCCCCTGTAAAGAAGCGAAAATTCAGGACTCCGTCTCCTGACCCCGACTTGGAGTCAGAGCCAGACAATAACGACGACGGCTCGGACCCAGAGGATATACCGACCTTCCACCTTCTCCGACTAAACAGAAATCCAAGCTACTAGATCGTCCCCCGTTAAACCGCAGCAGGTTGTGCTCTCCCCTGTAAAGAAGCGAAAACCCAGGAATCCGTCTCCTGACCCCGACTTGGAGCCAGAGCCAGACAATAACGAGACGACTCGGACTCAGGGATATACCGACCCCTCCACCTTCTCCGACCAAACAGAAATCCAGGATCACCAGGTCGTCCCCCGTTAAACCACCGCAGGTTGTTCTCTCCCCTGTCAAGAAGCGAAAAGCCAGGACTCCGTCTCCTGACCCCGACTCGGAGTCGGAGCCAGACAGTTCCGCTTCTTCACATCGGGCTTCGTCTAACGTTCAGCAACAACCGGAAGGAGAGACTTCCCCGCCTACCTCAGTCGAGAGTTCGATCCCTATCCCTTTGAATGACATATACGACCTTCCGTCTTGCGTGAATGCCCGAAAACGCCAAATTCTCCGTGCTGTACTAGATCCTCCAGAGCTCACAGACGAAGACGAGGATTCCGCCAATCAGACTGCCTACAAACAGCTCAGCGACTTGCTCAAAGGGACGGTAGAGCGAGGCGAGGGAAACAGTTGCTTATTAATTGGTCCGAGAGGCAGCGGCAAGACACGGGTGAGTCTGGCTACAGTTCTCTCTCGCAGCCTCTGAAGCCGTCCGTAGATAGTCAACCAATGCCTATCAGACCTCTCCGAACGCCCAATCATTCTTCGCTTGTGCGGCTGGTCTCAGCAAACCGATCGACTTGCGATGCGTGAAATCGCGTACCAGTTGAACCAGCAGACTGGTCAATCATTCCTTGACACTGCGGAGGAAGACGAAGACGAAGCGGAGGTGACGGAAGAGCAGGAACCATCTCAAGTAACAGCAGCCCTCCCTCCGCGGCCCATCTGCCGCCCTCATCACCCTCATACCCACCCTCTCCCGCCCTACAGTCGTCATTTTGGATGGCTTTGACTTTTTCGCACTACACCCACGACAATCTTTGCTCTATTGCCTTATGGACACAGCCCAAAGCTGTAGCCCCGGAAAACGGAGAAGGGCCTTGCGGTCATCGGCATCACCACCCGTAACGACACCCTCACCCTTCTGGAGAAGCGGGTAAAGAGCCGGTTTTCGGGGAGGATGTTCAGCACTGCCCCGCCTAGCCAGCCGCAGGACTGGGTTGAGCTGGCTCGAGGAGTCTTGAACTCGCGGATAAAGTCTGAGGACGGTGCAGATTGGCAACAGCGCTGGGAAGCGGGCATCCAGGCATTTCTGGAGGACGAGACCACCATATCGATCCTCAACGAGACTTTCAGCGTATCCCGGGATGTGAGAGTATTGGCGCGATTGCTTGTGAGTACGATTTGTGGAAACAATCCTGTTTCGCAGCTGATGGTTTTACTCAGACTTCCGTCGCACTCCAACTGTCCCCTTCATCCCCATTCCCCTCTCAAGCACCTCATGGCGGCTGTGAGAGACCAGCGGTCCCGGCCTCGGTTCCCAATGCTTCACAGTCAGTGGTCTTGTCTCTGCGCATAACATTGATTCTGACCAGTCCCAGCTCTTCCTTACCCGTCCGCATGTCTGCTCATCGCGTGCATCCACAGCGAGATGGCCGGTCATCCTACGTTCACGTTTGAAATGCTCTTCGAGAGAGTCCGGGATCAAATCAGGATATCGAGTTCTGCTCCGGTCAAATTTCGCGGCCGCAGCATTGGTATGCCGCAGTGTCCGCGACTAGTTTAATGAGTGTGAGTAATATCCATTTGTAACTACTCTGCCTTTACGAGCAAATGCTGCAGGCTTTCGAACATCTGGTGTCTACCCGCATCTTCACGCCTGTCGCCGCGCCGTCAGCGAATGTTGCGAAGGAGTTCACCAAGTTCCGTGCCGTAGTTAGTAGAGAGGACGTGAAGAAGGCTATCAAAGAGAGGAGCGACACGAATCTAGAACAGTGGCTCAAGAAGGCGCAGTGATGTATTGGTTCTGTGTAATACAAGGATTGTGAGAGTAGTAGTTACAATTGCGGGTATAGAATGTTATCCGCGGGTATGAGGAAGCCAAAAAATGAATTGACTTGGTGACTGGTGGGACTGAGATAGGACGCCATTGACGAGTCAAAACAACACTCACCACCTATAACCGGTAAAACTCAACATGCCAGTCCCACCTCACTGAACAGTGGATAAGTCGATGGATAGGTAATAAGCGCCTGTTACGCACCGTTCTTCACTGCTTTCATCCCAAAACGAGATCAAGTTGGTTGAATTTGCGACGCTGGATTCATCGGCGAACCCAAGGCCAATATCTGCTGATCGCGACCGATCGCTCTCCGACTCGATTCCCGACTGCTCCTCACGGGTCCCCACAACAAAATCGTCCGTCCGCGTGATGCCGAGGAGATCTTTGAAGCTGTCGCTCATGAAGACGCTGCTCGGGTCCCAGTCGTACGTCTCCTCGACCAATTCGCGAATGATGCCGAACAAGGCACCAGGGTCGTCCTCGCTCACCTTGGAAGAACGGCGAGAGTGGGACGGCTTTTGTCTGCGTTCTGCGGGGTGCCTCTGATAACCCCGCATACATTCCAGATGTACGGTACGCGGCATAAGGGCTGCGCAGTGGATGTTGGTTCATTTCCTCCGGATTGTCTTTCAGCAGTGCGTGAGATGACAGATCGCTATTGGAGACTCTGGAAGGATCATGGTGCGGAGGGGAGACGGCCCGATAGGACCAATCGCAGGGCTGCGTCGAGCACGAGGTTTGGACTTCGGCTTCAGGATGGAAGACGGCATGAGAGGCGGAGAAGGGAAGGAAGATAGAGGAGGTGAGGGAGATTGGCTCGGCACGGAAAGCTGCGATGAAACACCATGGGATTTGACCGGCTGCCGCGTTGAAAGTAGGCTGTCGTCTCAGAGGGGTGGTGGGTTTTCTAGGATACAGAGACAGCGCATACGGGTGTGAGATTTGAAGGGATCCACTACGCTGGACAGGACTTGGAGAAGATTGTGTGAACGGTAAAGGCGGAAGAGGAGGGATGAATGAGCGACTAAGTCTGGAGCCGGGCTTTGGACTGGATGGACTCGAAGCTACAGCCTCAGGGGGACGTTCGGGAGTTCGGAAAGTAGAGGAGACACGGGTAGTGGCAAATCCAGACTAGGCGGACGGTCGACAATCCTGATGGATGGGCTGCGGGTAGTCGACCTCTGACTCTTCAGACTCGAATGTCTTCGATGGTGAGTGTCGTGAGTCACGCGGTGACCCGTGGTCGGAAGAGAAAGCCGTCGAGAGTGCGATGGGACAAGAGTTACGTGGGCTTTACTAGGAAAAGATGGAAGTTCAGGTGAGTGTGTGTCTTGCAGTACAGTTTTTTTCTGGCACGGCAGGAGGATTCGAGAGTGATTGATTGCGCCGAAGGTTGATATCGAGCACAGATGGTAGTCGATCCTGGGAAAGCGCGACTCTGTATGGACCTGGGTTGTGAAAGATGAGTTCTTGGATCCTGTTTCTTCTTTCTGTTCGAGGGCGCCCTGGATTTCGAGGGCCGGAGAGCCAAAGAATCCGACAAAGAAACCGGACTTCTCGCTCTGACTGGTTATGCTGTCGCCGGCGGACGCGGCAGAGGCCGAACTAGAATTCTGAGTCGAGTTGACGCGACGATTCTGGACATAGACGCGCTTCAAACAAATGAGGAACAAGAAACCGAGTAAGAGAGCAGCGATAACGAGACACGCCGGCAGCGAGGAGGCGGTAGGAGTTCGAGGAACGGGGGCGGCGATGGAGAAGTGTGTAAAGAATATTATAGCCATCACCACCTGAAAGGAGAACGCGGTCATTGGGGTAGACGACAAAGTGATTGATCGTCATCAATCTGCCCCCACAACATGTCCTCAGACGCTCTCCTCGCCGCCGACTACGTTAATGAATCACATATCCGTGCATTTTCCGACGCCCTCGCCTCCGATGCCGACCGAGACGCTCTCAGACTCGCAGAACCTTCTGCTCCACCGTCTCCAGTAGTCCCAACTCGCGTGTCAGCCCTCTCAGATTTTGCACCAGTCAACCTGAGAGTGAAGCGGAAACGCAAACATAAGCCGCGCCAGATTCGTCGGAGAGGCGACTGGACCTTTGTACTCTTCAGATGGCCCCTTCTGGTGCGATTAACAATTGCATACGCACTATGCTTTTTTCAAACAATCTTCAGGCCTTCATATTCTCGGTCATTGCGATTGAGTTCGGAGGATACGTTTTTATTGCGACAATTAGTGAACATTAAAGAATGGATCTCAGCCTGTGCGGTTACAATTCGCCATTATGATCCAGCTAATTTTGTGTGCTCAGGGAGAGGAAAGAAGGGTCTGCTCAGAAAGAAGATGAGGGCTGCGAGGAGCTACGAGGTACTTCCGCTTGTTGATCGGGTATATGTTTGTGTTAAATCCACGTAGGAATGGAAGGAGGCAGCGGTTGGTGTTTCGAGGACGCGCTGACGACTTGCTCACCTTGTATCAGCTGGTTATGGACGAGTACATGCATTTCGACGCGTGGAAGAGAGAGGACGAAGATCCATTCTACGATTGGAAACTTGTCAGAAAGGTCCATCCTCTTGACGCTATGTGCAACCGCTCCGTTTTGATTTGGCAATAGGTCAATAAATCACTGAAGACGCTCCGAGAGGTAAGCAACGGTTCAAGACACCAGCATGAATTCCTTCTCTGACCTCTCCAGAAAAACGACGTCAGAGCCGTTCTGGGTGTTCTTGAGACCTGTATTCGCCCCAATTTCGCAGCCGTCGAGTCCTCTATGCTTTACAGCGAAGTATGTGTACCAAGTTTTCTCAAGCCTTCTCCTGACGCGAATTTGTGCGTAGACATACCTCGGCACCAAGGATTTGATTGAGAGTACGCTGCCCCCATCCACTCTAGCTGGTTTGCTCACCCGTTGCCTCAGCTTACTTCGAAGAGCAAGCCAAGGCGCTAGAGTTCGTCGAGAATCTCCAGAACTGAAAATAGATGAAAGAAACGCTTCTTCAAGGCAGCAAACACTAATCTTGGTCCACCACCCTATTCTCTATCTTTCATTCGACTCATAGCATCCGCCAGGAATCACTGCGTTGTGCTTGTCTGGAGGTGCTTCGTTCGGTTATTACCACATTGGGTCGTCAAAGCTTTTCTCGATGCCGCTCTCCTACCAAGAGTCATCACGGGTACGAAAGGTCTCAAGATGATGGTACAACCATTTTTACCTCATGACCAGGCACCTCCGCTGGGGCTTATTGCAGGTTTGTAACATTTTCCACTCGTGGTCTCTTCTGAATTGACGGATCCCGGCTAATAAAGCTCTATGTTGCACCCGTACCGATGCCGAATTAAGAGCTCTACTCGTGCCCCAGCTCGCAACCAGAATCACTGCCTGCGAAGAGTCCATTGGTAAATGGAGTACAAGATTGTGGCGAACAGGAGCGCGCTTCGACCCCGTTTTGTATGTCTGTTTCCTTCTTTTACAACCTTTCGCTCACACAAATGTTGTACAGATGGGCAAGGAAGGTGAATTTTATCATCATCACAATCTTGGAAGAGACTGAACTGAATCTTTTCAGTGCACGTTCTTCACTCTAGGCTCCGCGACGTTCAAAGAAGCTCACCTGAGAACGGGTAGAATATTGAACATATCGGTCATCCCTGCCGATCGCCATTCGTAATGAGCATTTACTTTTTTCAGAGTTCGACAATACTCAGCTTGATGCAGCCCAACCAGACTCCTTAATTATATCACTGCCCAGACACTCTCATATGGAGCGCTCTACTGGCTTCTGCAGCCGTTCCGGGCATCCTTCCCCCTGTCGTCTTGATGCAAAAATTGCCTGATGGGAGTGCCGTGCCATGGAATGGGGGAGCCGTTTCAAAGACGGGTCCCTCAGGTCTGTAGCTATTCAACGCCTTGTCAATTTTAAATACTCATATAACGTAGAGTTGATGTTCCGATTCAGGGACTGCAAAAGTATTTCAATGTCACTAACCCAGTGGTTTCGCAAGGTTAGTTTCAACTGTCTATACGGCTTTCCGTGCTCTGTTGAAACTTCCGGTTTCCAGTGAACCCTCATGTACATCTGTTTTTCTTCGCACCTCGAGGTTCAGTCGGAAGACCAGTTGCTCATCGCAAAGGCAAAGGTGTGTACCCACTGATAGTGTTTACCATCTCACTTCTGAGATAACATATACATCAGGCTGGCGGGGGAATTTCATATTATCCGTGCGTCAATCATGCAATCACGCCGAGAGGGACCATGACTGACCAAGTGGTCTCAGGCGGCGGAGCAGTGGCTGAAACATGAGTTGACGAAGAATTTCAGGCTTATTCGGGATCTTGAATTATTGCCCCAGTTACTTGGCCAAGACTGGTGGGTCTTGGAGCTCAACATTCTAGATCCCAATTGAATCATGAGCAGGTCCTCTGTATTTCTCCAACGCTTTGATGGTAGTGTTACGTATGATTTTCCTCTCAAAACTCATGAGCATTTCACTCAAAGGAGACATACAGAATCTGGCCGCGGACTCGTTTCTGGGACTGGCTGAGGATACTCTCGGACCCGGATGAGATAGAACTGGAGCGAATGATGCGAATAGGACAGATTGTTACTTGGCCAAAGGTATTTTCATCAAATTCATTGTTGATCATATTGACTCATTGTCCCCAGCTACGGATGATTGCCAACCGAGAGAAAATAGAAAAGCAGATTTATCTAGGCCGACAGTTTGTCCGAAACTGCCTGAAGTCGAAAGTATCGACAGAAACCAACCAAGCCCTGAACATTCCAAACAGCGGTTCCGACCGTCCTCCTTCAACGGATACGGACGGTGTAACCGCATTTATGCGCAGCCGCTCATTCTCCAGACAAAAACGGATACCTTCGCCGTCGAATCCGGGAGCATCTACACCCAGAGACAATAGCTGGCAGTCGGATCCACTCCGCTCCCCAGCTGCTCGGCGGAAGTGGGCATCCAGTCTGTTGACCACTGGGGACGCGTCGCAACCTTCCGACCACAGCTTTTTAACAAAGCTACGAACTAGGTCTTACTCGGGCTTGACACCGGCTGCGACCCTGAATGAGTTTGACGCGGTGGAAGATGCATGGAGTACGGACAGCTCGTCAGAGGATGGCTTATTGGACGTAGAGGATCTGTAGAAGTCGTGTACATATAGCTGACCAAACGCCTGAAGCTTAGTACTTACCATCATTCTCAAGTCTTAACTTAGAAGATGCATGGAGTACGGACAGCTCGTCAGAGGATGGCTTATTGGACGTAGAGGATCTGTAGAAGTCGTGTACATATAGCTGACCAAACGCCTGAAGCTTAGTACTTACCATCATTCTCAAGTCTTAACTTAAACTCATGGCCTCCTCTCCTGCTGCCGCCCCGACCTCGTCCGATCTTGCAGCAGCTGTTGAAAGGCGTCTTCAGCAGCAGCAAAGCTCTTCACCACCAGAAGTCCAATACAGTGGTCCTGAACATGAGCTGCGCCAGAAATTTAGACGACTGATCCAAGTTCAAATCCGGGGCCGCAATCCTGCAGCTCAAGCAGTAGCATCGTTGAAAGTAAGGGTTCCGCTCGTAGGCAACCGTCGCCACTCCGGTTTCATATCGTTCACATAGACACTGTTGTTATTGTGCGAGAACATACTGCGTGATCCCAGTACGGACAGTCGACTATGCCCTTGGTGCTCTCAACTGCTGACGACTCGCGATAGCCGACCCCAAATTCCAACAGTTCAAGCCAACCAATACCCTGATCAAGCGCGATCTTATGGACCCCAAGTGCGTCTCAAGCTGTATGCACAGCCTCGGTTGAACGGATACACAGAGGGACCATTGAGTACGCAAGAGAGCTTGGCTTCAATCCCGAAGTACGCCAAGTTTCTTTCTCAACAACTGGTGCTTACTTCTGTAGGTCAACGACCTCCAACCTTATTACAAGTTCAATCCAAAGAAAATTTTGAACCTCAGAATAGGAGCCGACATGTTACGGGAAACTCTCGCTCTTGAAAGTGAGAAAGAGGCTCGCATTGCGCAGTCAAAGAAAGAAGAGAAGGCTGTTGCCAACGCTGCTGCCGAGAAGGTCAATCGTTTCCGGCGAGGTTGATTCATTATGCCTTATGGTTTCGCAGGTGCGTTTAGCTTACGAAGACGACCGCAAAAATAAGCAGTTACGAGACCAATTGGAACGGGAGCGTAGAGAGGCACGTATAGCAGCGGCTGTCCGACGTGCAGAACTGCAAGAACAATCTGCTCGTGAAAATGCCGAAGAGGATGACGAGGATGAGGGCGAGGATGAGGATGAGGGCGAGGACGAAGAACAACAGCACCGGATGCCAGGTGCTGGAAATGTTCTGGGCTTCGCATCCGTTCCGAGCACTGTTGTTTCGAACAAGAAGACTGACTAGACGTGAAGCTTCCGGAGTTGTAGCATTGTAACGATAATGACAGAAAATACATAACATGTAAAAGAATCTATAAACTATGAAGCCACTTTACGGTACGCTGGTTGCGCCCGGGGTGGCAAAGGAAAACTCGACAGTGGATCATCCTCTTTCTCCAGAATAGGTGGCTCAGCGTGCGTCTGCATAGCTCTCACCCGCTGCATGACCAGGCTGTCCCGCTGGCGAGGCATTGGACCACGTGGACCACTTGTAGACGCGCTACGGTTGAGCTTAGTGGCCTCGTCAACTGACGAAGGCGGAGGGTGAACCATTGAGGAAGTTCGAGTCAACGACGATCCGCTACGCGCAATCCGCTCGGATACGCTGTGTCGTGTCGGTGTTGTCGCCAAAGGACTGGCCCGCGGGGCATCAGTCGGCGTCGGAGGAATGGGAATCGTAGGGGCACGCGACATCGGCGATCGTCCACCGACTGGTCGTGGGGAAGGCGGCAGAGACGTCCGCAAGACTGAGCCCGATCTTGCACGGAGTGCTCGCGGAGGGGTAGGGGTTGTGGCTGCCGGTTCGGGCACCGGCGCAGATGCAGGCGTCGGTACAATTTTCAAGACGTGTGTGCCACTGGGAGTGGAGAAATCGATACCGGCGGGAAAGACAGAATGGTGAAGATCCAAGTGCGTTTTAGACGGCATTCGAATCTTGGGCTGCACAGTTCCACTAGGTGTTGAGACGTCGATGCCTTCCGGGAACATGGCTGTGTGAAGATCTGCATGTGACTTGTAGGGCGAGCGGGGTTTCAACTTCATCGTTGACTTCTGCACCAAGGCATGCAAATCCGAACTTGTGAATCGACTCTGCCTCCGCATGCGGGGTGCTGCAACTGAAGGGACAGAGATGTCACCGTACAGATCGAAGTGAGGGAAGACGGCTCGGTCTAAAGCACAGATAAGTCCGAAGAATCAAACAAGCAGGAGGTAACGTACATATTATCAAGTGAGGATATCTCAGGTCGGGCTGTATCTGTATGCTGCTGTTCAACACAGGAGTCGGCGCACAGCTTTTGTTTTGAAAGACGTTAGCAACAGGGGTGTAAACGGCGTCGACGTTGCCAGGGTAGCCTTGGGTAGAATCTGGCGGCATAATCAGTCTCTCGAGCAAAGATATAAATGGTAGCCTCACATAATGACTCCAGCGCCACATAACCCGCAACATCGATCACAACCGGACCCTTGCCAGGTCGAGCGATGACATTGGCGTAGATGTTGTCGAGGTTCCAAGGGTAACCGTGGGCAAGATCTTGAAGACTGAGTATTACATCGACGGAAAAGTTGGTTGACTTACATAGACTCTGCAGCGCAATATATCCCGCGAGATCAATGATAACGGGGCCTCGATTGTTTGAGTTTGAGACAACAACATTAGAATAAATATTGTCTAGGTTCCATGGATAGCCTTGCATAGGGTCTGGAGGGATGTTATCACTTCTGGTGTGACCGAATCGATCTGGTAAACGTACAAAGGCTCTTCAACGCAGGATATCCTGCAACATCGATCGAGACGGGGCCTTGCTCGCGTGCTGCGGAAATATTAAGATAAATAGCATCTAAATTCCAAGGGTAGCCTTGTGCAGGATCTAGCAAAATGAGTGCTTGGGTCAAATCCAGTGGTGATTGCTCACATAAGTATTTGAGCGCTAGATGGTTCGCAAGGTCGATGACGATAGGCCCTCGGTTGTCGCGAACGGTGGCAATGTCGAGATATATGAAGTCAAGGTTCCAGGGATAGCCTTGCCCGGAATCTGAGAGGATTTGAGTCTTGGTAGAAGTGGGGAACATAAATGTACATAGGCTCCTCAGTGCAGGATACCGATCCACATTGATGACGATGGGGCCTCGGTCCTGTGTGGCGGCAACAACGGGATAAATAGCTTGTAGGTTCCATGGGTAGCCTTGTGCAGGATCTGAAGAAAGTTAGCATCCCAATGAAGTAAGAATCATCGACTGGCACCCACATAAGTTCCTTAACGCTGCATACTCCGCGAGATCGACTGTGATGGGGCCTCGCACATCACGTGAGGTAACGACAGGTGGGTAAATGGAATAGAGGTTCCAGGGATAGCCTTGCGCTGAATCTGGCAGGATATGTCTCCTGTCGTGGAAACATAATAACAATACACGTACATAGGCTCTTCAGCGCAGGATACCCTGACACGTCAATCACGATCGGCCCTGGACGTGCGTCGTGGTAACATCGGGGTAGATGGCGTCCAGATTCCAGGGGTAGCCCTGGGCAGGATCTAGAAGAGAAATGAATATCGTTTGAAGGAAATTATGCTTTGCAGCCTCACATAACAATCTCAACGAGGCGTACTGCACGAGATCAATCGAGATTGGACCTCGGTTGACAGCGGTGTCCGCCCTCGGATAGATGTCGCTCAGATTGTGCGGGTACCCAGGAAGGTAGAGGTCGAATCTTGGGTACACCATGGGGAATCTTATCGTGACGGGGCCCGCTGCATCGACAGCGGAAGAGGATTGATCTAATGAGGGATTAACATTGTGTGCGTGAAAGAAACACCAGGCTTACACAGATATTTCAATGCGGGGTAATTCGCCAGATTGATTTCGACACCTCGGGCAACCTTGCGACTTCGTGCACTGCTGACAAGAGGGACAGCAGAGAAAGGTGTCGCCTGATTGTGAGGCGGCCACACCATGTTCCACGGGCTGACGGCCTGTTCAAGCTCATGAGGCCAAACCATGTTCCAAGGCGTCGTTGCGCTGCGGTCATGCACAACAGAGGTCTGTTGGGTTGCTGATGAGCGAATTGCATAGACCGCGGCGTCGTCTCACTGCGCTGTTGTACAACAGGAGCGACGCCGTTATAGGGCCATACGTGGGACCAGGGTGCGTGGTGAAGAGAATCATCAAAGGACCGCTGTCCTGCATCCGGGGTGCGTACATAGAACGGTGGAGCCGGGCTGGGCGGGAAGGTTTCGGGTGCACCCCATGAAGTCGCAGTCATCGGCGTCACCGGTCTACTGAATTCCTGTCTATCCGCGAGGTGGACTGACGGAGCGCGATACTCGCTGATGGGCGACGGAGGATACGAGAGAGGTGCACCCCAGCTCGTGGCGATCGACGGCGAGGGCGGGACGTCTTCGAACATCCTGTGAGCGATGTCTGGCGTGCGAACGCGATCGAGGTCGAGATCCGGGATGTAGGGCGGGAGCGTATAATCGGACGGTCCGAAAGAGGTACAAGTAGAAGGCGACATCAGTACTGAACCTTGTACACGATTGGCAAGGTGCACAGAGGGGTCGTAGTACCATGTCAAAGGTGAATATGGATCATAGTCACCAGGTCCTGCAGAAGAGATAGAGAAGGAATAGTCCTCGATTCTGTATTCATCGTCTGGACGCTCTCCATCGTTGGTGGCCATCGGACTCTCTTCCAACGGAGGCGAGTTGGGAAGATTTGGGCCTGAGATGAGGATTTGCCCGACTTGCGCAATGGCCGCGGCTTCTGGAAGAATTGCACTGGCACGCCAAGATCTGACTTTGTGCTCGAGGTCATACTTGGCCGTCTTGGGCTCGTCTTCCTGAAAAATCGGAGACAGATTTTGGGATCCCGGGAGCTGGTCCGGAGCGGGGGCGCGAGTCACCGCGGAACGGGGGACGGAGCGAGCAGACATGGCATCGAAACGGTCGACCAGTGATAATTGCCGTGGGACATGCCGAGGAAGAGGTCGAGCAATAGACTGGTTGTCCTGGTCATCGCCGTCTGCAAATGTCGTCCGGCTCATTTCGCGGTGATGGACGACCGACGGAGCTGCTGACGACATTTCCAAGGGGACATCGACCAGTTCCCGGTGCGACGATGCCATCCATGCTCCGTACCATCGAGCGAGGCGCATATCAATGTCAAATTCAATCTTGCCGCAGATGGGCAGGCCGTGAGTTGCTGCAGCAGGTTCCAATGCATGGCTCCAAATCATTTGCCAAGCGTCGTCCGAGATCCGCGGCGTTGCGTTGATGCCATTCTCGTTATAATGGAGATAGAGACAAAGCCCGGTCGTACTAGGGAAATTGTATTCTCGAGCAATTGCCGTGAGTTGTCCATACATCTGTGTGTTTTCATGAGGATAGGCATAACCCGGGCCGAGCACACGTACAGTGGGGAACAACGGCATCAACAAACCCTGGGACAGCCGGTGACGGGTCCGGCGGAAAGCGTATTCCCGAGGTGCCCATGGTCTTGAGGGAGCGACGGCGGGGGCAAGACGACGAGGAATGATCGGGAGCTGCGCTGTACCGTCCGCTCACGAGACTCCCGGAGACCGCTGTTGTGGTACACGATAGACGAGGCGGCCCTGCGGAGGCGAGAACCAGCCGCCTCCGGGCTGACAGAGGCAGCCGGAGTGTCGAAGTACTCTGACGAGTGATTCTGAAGGTCAGGGCCGACGATAGATGCAGGAGTGGGATAGGCTGGAGCCGCCTGGACAGTTGCCTGTGAAATGGAGCGCTGGGGATACTCAAAAGGCGAAGGCTTGTGGAAGGGAGAGGCCGTCAAGTGGGACATAAGGACGAAAAGCGCTGCTACTTAGAACATATGAATGGTGAAACGAATGACAGATACTTGATCGCATCAAACGTGAGCGTATCAAATGGATTCCAAACTGGACGCCCTTAGAAACCAGTCCCAGAAAGAGCAGGGCGTCGGCTTCGTCGCCCTCATCCACGACATCCTTGCACGCACAGACAAGGCCACCGTTGCACCCGACCTCCATCTCCTCGTCGACACCGTCGTCAACCACGACGGTGTCGGCCTCGTAGTCGGCAGGCAGGTCCTTTCAGAACTGGTCAAAGTCCTCGGCGAGGGCACGATCACCAAGCCAGAGCTCCGCAAGGCCCTCGTAGAAGACACTCTCGCCACCATACAGCCCCGCATCGTCAGCTACGAAGAGCAGGCAAGTTCGATCACGCGCATCTCGCGCCCCAACTTATTTGAGTACCTTTTGCAGGCGAACATCTTGCGCTTCCAGCTCGCGGACATTCTCGAGGAAGAGGAAGAATGGAGCGAGGCCGCCCAGATTCTCATGCGCACGTCCCTCGACTCGGGCCAACGGTGCGTTGCCCGGTGGTTTTCGCCGCGTCGCGATCTGACCGCAATTCAGTGCCATGCCAGACAGCGAAAAGCTCCGCGTATACGTGCGCATCGTGCGCCTTCTGCTCGAAGATGAAGAATCCGTTCAAGCAGAAACATTTTACAACCGCGCCGCACTCCTCGTGCACTCGACGAACGACAAAGAAACTCTCCTCCAGTTCAAACTGTGCCAGGCCCGTATCAGCGATTACGGCCGAAAATTCCTCGAGGCTGCCAGTCGTTACACGAATTGAGCTACGTCGGGGACATCGATGAAGAAGAGCGGCGGCAGATGCTGTGAGTCGAGTATAATTACACCTTGCAATTCCTCACGCACATCCTCCAGACTTGCCGCCGTTACCTGCGCAGTTCTAGCCCCGGCAGGCCCGAATCGTTCTCGTGTATTGGCCTCCCTCTACCGCGACGAGCGAACAATAGACCTGCCGACCTACAACATCCTCTCCAAAATGTTCCTCGACCACATCCTCCGATCCGCCGAGGTCAAATCCTTCCAAGAAACTCTCAAGCCGCACCAGCTCGCCAAAATCGCCATCTCCTCCAACGACCGTTTGGCGTCGTCCGGCCAGGATGACGACCCCACCAGTATCAATGAGCCAGCAGCAAGCACGCGAACCGGCCATCGACCGTCTTGGACCGCGCCGTCATGGAGCACAACCTGCTCGCGAGCTCCAAAATATACAACAACATCACGTTCCGTGGCCTGGGCGCGCTGCTGGACTTGACACCCGGCGCTGCGGAAACGATGGCGCGGAAAATGATCGAGCAAGGCGTCTCCGTGGCTCCATTGATCAGGTCGACAAGCTCATCTGGTTCGAGGGCAGCCGCGAAGAGGACGATGCCCAGGGCAAAGCAGGTGGTCTGGGTGAGGTGGAGGAAGCTGAAGATACTGGTGCTCCGTTTACCAAGCGATGGGATAACCAGATACGACTGACGGCGGCTAATGTGCGTTGCACTTATTTCCTCCGCCGACGACCCCCTCCCCCTGCTCACTACCATCTAGGTTGAATCCATCGTCCACCACCTGACGGAGAAGGCCTGGTCAGGCTATCGGCCGCTGCCTAGATCCAATCCACAAGATTAGACCTACGACGTTCTCGCATTTCCCGCTTTGTCCGCGCTGTTTTCAATTAGCACCACTTTACGAAGCATTGCATCCATATAATGTACACCGAAACCAGTCATTGTATTGCAGAAGATTCATTTCTCCGTCGTTTTTTGGCCCGCTCTCGTTTCGTTTCCAATTCATGCCATTCGCCCTGTAAAGTCGCCAATCTACAATGCATATTAGTTTCTTGCATATACATTTTGAAAGCAGGAGAGAATTACCCGACTGGCGCGCTTGCTGGCGGTTCCTCATACGCGAAATACGGATCGTCCACTGCTTGAGCCGCAGTTATACGGTTGGCCGGACGATAGCACAGGAGCCACTGTGCGAGATCGAGCGCGGCGGGGGACATCCATCTGAGAAGGGCAGTTCGATTGGGTCGCAGGACCGCCTGATAGAGCTAACTCACTTGCGGAACATTTCCCGGAAATGATTGGGAATCTCCCCTTTGGGTTTCACGAGCTCGAACCACGGAAGGCTGGTGATCTCAGGCCAATGACTCAGCGTCGGCGTGCCAAGGACACGATAGATCGTATCCAACTGGTGTATCTCGTCGTCGCCTTGGAAGACAGGTTTTTTCGTGAAAAGTTCCAGCATAATGCACCTGGTATATGCGTGAGCATTGTCGGCGGAGATGCAAAGCAGAATCACAGTACCCAGCGCTCCACATGTCTACCTCTGGCCCGTAAACCGTGGCACCAAGTAGTAGCTCTGGAGGTCTGTACCAAAGAGTGATGACCCTGTTCGTATAGTCGCTGCGTCGACGTTTCTGGTAGAAGCGGGCAAGCCCAAATCTGCTAACTTCAATTCACCGCGATTGTTGACAAGTATGTTAGAGCCTTTGATGTCGCGGTGAATGACACCTTTGTGATGGAGGTACGCCAGCCCAGCAAGCATCTGATGGCAGAGCGACTTGAGATGGGCATCCGTGAAGACGAATTGCGTTTGCGAGAGTATACCAGTCAGATCGTGGTCCATGTACTGAAAGACCATGTACACTGAGCCTGCAAGTGAACCATGACTAAGACATGTCGACACGTCAAAGGGCGCACTTACCGTTCGAGACCATCATCTCGTACAACCGCACAACATTCTCATGACTCAGAGACTGCAGCAGTTTGATTTCCCGCATCGCTGTGACAGGGAATCCCTCCTTCTCCGACTCCATACGTATCCGCTTCAGCGCTACGTACCGTTTGGTCACCGTATTTTGCGCTTTGTAAACCTTGCCGAAAGTCCCCTCGCCGACTTGACTCACCAGAGCGTATAGCTCACTGCGGGATTGTACGGAAGGAGCGGAAGCACCTGTATCGATGGTCTCAGGAGGAGGTTGCTGCGGCGCCGGAGGGGGTGGAGGCTCCGTTGACTCCTCCTCCATCACAACAGAAGAAGCCCGAGAACGCGAACGTGGAGACGACGGAGCGCGGACGAGAGAATGCTCGTCCTCAGCAGAAGGCAAAGGAGTCGGCACAAGAGAATGTGGTTCAGGTGAGCGGTCCAGAGGTGGCTGGGATGGAGGTTCCTGAGAGTCGGGTTCGGCGACCGCCGACAAATCGGACGACATGTCCATATCGTCATCGTCACCCGGGAAGAATTTTTTGAGAGACGAGCTATTTTGCCCTATAGGTTTGAAGCCAGGGGCCTTCGGAGGTATCCGCGTAGGGCCCATCGGCATCTTGGGCAGCGATAAAGGGTCATATGTTGGTCGAAGGTAATGGGCGGGAGGAATGATGGTAGGCGGAGGCATTATTTCCGTGCTTTCAGCTTGCGTCGAAGGTTGCCGCTGCCTGTTACGAACTATCGTAACGACCCTGAGGTGGGCACCATTGACCTTGGAGCCATTGCGACGCGCATCGAAATCTTTGTGCGGGGCATCGAGTCTGGCCGGGGCGCTAACTGAGGTTGACAACCTGGAGGCTAGAGAATGCTGCAGCTCAGGATTGGGACTATGACTACGACTTGGACTCCGCCCAGTGCTCAGACTAGACGCAGGTGATGCGTCTCTTCTGCTGATCTTGTTCTCGTAGACCTCAGGAGGCTGGGACGGCGCATGAGTCTGCCGAGGGTACCAGTCTGAATAATCTTGGGAAGATAGTTGACCGGTAGCAGATGCGGGACTCCTCGAGTCGCGTCGTCGTCGCTTAGACGCGGAGAGGAAGGAGACCTCGTACGACCACGAGAAGACCGACGTGAATAGTGTGATTCAGCGGGAGACCAAGAGGGGGAACGCCCACGGTGTTTGCGAGCACGGGCCGAAGAAGCTTCAACGTAACGTTCTGACACATCGCTTTCGCGCCTACTCCAGCTGGGGTGATCAATCAGAAAAGAAAGGTGGCAAGAGTGGCAATGGCGCACTTGTTCGGATTGCCGTCGTCATTTCGCCAGTCTCGTTGAGAATAGTTGCTGTTGTGACTATAGTTGCGATAGTTAGAATGATTCGTCGCGGTGTTGGTTGGACGCCGTCCAGTGGCAGTGGATTTGGTGTGGTAGTCCCTGCGAGAACCGTTTTGGCTGCGATACTTTTGGTACTCTCCGGACTTCCAAGACGCTGCGGGTTCCCATGAGCGATCGTCCACGACGCTTTTTTTGTGGGAGGTGATAGTGAGTACGAGGGAGAAGGTTGAGGTGGATACCCGTAGTCTGGGTGTTCAGGTGGGCTAGCACCACCTCTGCCCCACCCGTTCGCCCTCTCTTCATCCTCTTGTGCTCGTTTCTGGTCAGCTTCCGAACGAGTCCGCTCCCATCCCGAACCATTCCTCCACTTTTCTTCATCTTCGCCTCGCCTCTGCTCGTGTGTCCAGTCTCGTCGCGGCTCCAACACAGCCTGGGACGGTTCGTGGATTCGGTCTTTCAGGGAGACCTCACGGTGGTGCCCAGAGTAATCGTGAGGTTTCCATCGCTCTTGGTGACCACTGCGATGATCAACGTGGGTGTTTGAGGGCATGTTCCAGGATGACTCGGAATAAGACGATGCCAAATACCCTGCGTCGTACGGCTGCCAATCTCGTTCTCGCTCAGAATAACGAGCTTCAGACTCTGTGTGAGCCGGCCACGACCCAGAGCCTCGCGGCTTGGGCATATCGTACTCCTCCCTGCGTTCCCGATAATAGCCGTTACGGTGATGACCATACCGGTTCTCGGTGTCCTTGGGACGCCAATCGGATTCACGATGAGCTCTGGAGGACGACGCCCTGTTCATATCATACGAATGTCTACCACCGTGCGACGTGACCGACTCGGTTTGACGATAGTTGGAGGTTTGACGGGAATCGTTGGGGAGACGCGAATACGGGTCAGCGTGTGACTCCTCTCCACGTAGAGAATGCTGGTTGTCATCCGACACCTTGTTACTTCGACGTCGATGAGACGGCATGGGTTTTACGCGTCTCGAAAAGCCGGTGAAAGAAGAAGAGATGAAGGACGAGAGTGAAGGGCGGTGTTACGTCTCCCCACGATGTTTCCGCCAGTCCCAGTGAACGGAAAATATTTCAGAAAACAATAACGAACGGCCTTGGACACACTCAAAGGTTGTAACTCAAACTTGCAGCAAAATTGTGTTCAGTACAAGAAATTTTTGAGATTGTCGAAGAAATGAGACTTACATAGCGGAGAAAAATCTGGACATTCGCTCCAGTCCAATAATGGAGCCGTAAGGGCCTTGAACCTATGAGTGGGCCGGGAGTTCGAGTATGTGGTGTGGCAGACGGTCGGAGTGACTTCGAGTGTATAACCTCGTGCGAAACCCCGGCTTGGACTAAAAAGTATCTCTGAGCCCCTTCTCTCAAAATCATATCCACTCCCGATAAGAGGGGAATTTACAAAGTCATACGGGAATGATGGGCTGAAGGGAAGATGGTGAAAGAACGAGTTATGCAAATCGGCGACGACCAAATTCGGAGAGGCCTCGAGACAACGATAGAAGTGCTGTGATATAGTATTACAAAAATCAGTATACATGTATGTATAACTGCGTCTTTGCTCGTGTACAAGGTAAATTGTGAACAGCCTTCGTACAGAATGTGAAGCGAGAAAGAGCAGCTGGTGTCACTGGTGAGTACATTCCGCGCTGTCGTCCGAAACGACGGCAGCCAACAGCGCTGCTAAATCGTGTCGTCCCAACTAGTACCAATGGGCAATGAGCCACGCGCACGCAGAAGAGCCCCGACAATAGACGTACTGCATGACTGAACCTGCTCTGTTTTGCATTGGACGCGATGATATCCTCGGCAGAGCCGATTCGTGAAAAAGCGGTGGGCCCGGAAACGGGAGCGAACAGCTAGATTGAAGATGTTAGATCAAGATCGGGAGAAAAAAGGGGAAAGAGCACTTTGACCGTAGTATCAATCCCGCTAGCAGCAATTAACGGAAGGTGAGGATGTCCTTCGATGACATTGACTACTGAACCTAGGTGCGTGGAGGCACAATTGAGACAACGAAACCCGGAAGTCTATACGTGTCCTCACCGTCTCCTTCGAAAAGGCCTAGAGGGAATTCGTCGAAATGATCAATCTGAATATTGCAGGCATACCTTGCAATTCTCCATCCTTTCGCCACACGAAGAAATGGCCATCGTCAGAACCGGAGGTCACATATTCGTCATCTGGACCAAGGAAATTCACTAGAAACACAATTCAGGGAGTCGAACAAGGTGTGTTGAACCTTTGCTTGCCATCCTTGACAGTTGCGACGTTCTGGGCGCTAGTGCAATACTCGATTAAATGTCGGACATGTGAACAAAAGGGAGTACACACCCTGCAAAGCGCACGCGGGCATGATGAGGGGAACGCTATCGTGGGCGTCTGGGGCAGAGCCCCAAAATGAGCCATCATCCCTTCCTTGATCCATGCCGTCCATGTCATCGTCCGTATCACAGGATGAATCGTTTCTAAATCGTTTCATAGGTGTGTGTTTAACCTCCTCTGGATCGTCCCGAGTCGAGTAAAGATAAACCGCATCAGCACTGTATGCTGGAAAGGATTCGCCAAACCAAGGTGGAAGAATGAGAGAACGACGCACACAGGAGCACCTGAATTGACTGAGTTCAATGTGAATCCAGAGTGGACGCAGACAGACCTCATGGCCATTTTGCGCAGACATGCGCGCACCAGTTATGTGTTCGCGGTACCCGGTAGACTTCGCCACAGGCCGGCCGAAGCGACGCACACAATAGGTCATGCCGTTTTCCACCATACCTCTTTCTTCCATGCGGAACCGACCCGCATGCCTGCGGTCAAAAAGATATCCCTGCACCAAGCGTTAGAAAGCGCACATACAAAAAACCAGCGAAACGTGCATATTCCGACTCCCCTGCGACGACGAACTGCCACGGGGTCAAAGGCGACAGCGCAATCGTAGACAACATAAAATCGACTCGCGTCAACGGAGGTGGGCAGGAGCCCAGCCCGCACGCATGCGTCGTCCGCAGATCGTGTTGACGCACAGTCCCGTCCTCACTGACAGTCAAGAAGAGGTGCGGGCTGTCTTGCGTCACAAGTCGCTTCACGCGCCGATCATGACAGTACAGTTGGCGGAAACATGAATGTCGCGCATCTTGGTGCGAGTTTGCGTGCGGGCCGGACTGTCTGAACTCACCAGCCTCATGGATGCGCACTTGGCGGTCGCCGGCCACCGTCGCTCTGCGCGGCGTCAGAACAGAGTTGCGAGGCTCGATAGACCGTACATGTTCGAGGAATAGGGCAGCATATGAGCTTCAAAAGGGTCTGAGTCCGCTGTACCCTCCAATGTCAGTAGCACGAAATACCGTTGAAGATGTTCGCCCTGTGGCCCGTGTGCAGAATACCCTGGCACACGAACGGATAATCTTCGTCCAACGTGTGGTCCATTCTCCAGATTCGCACTCTGATACATTATTTCCGCTGGAGAAAGAGTAGATCACGCTGCGCAAAAAGCTCACGTTCTGTCGTCCCCCCCACTCTGCGGACGATGAGACTGGACGGCCAGACATCCTCAGCCTGCGCACAGGACATACCAATAAAAGTTCGCCATCCCGGGCCCAGCTTAATGCATTCACACAGCCCGTATGGCCGTCGGAACCATCGTCGGATCCTAGAACCTGTACTCTATCAAAGTTGAGAGATGACCACCGTTGGGAAGCGAGACGCCGGCGGTTCTGTCAATTCGCGTTGCAGAATAGGCCATGATTTGGCGCCGAGGCCAATCGGGAAAGAACCAAGTCTAGATTTGCAATATCAAGAGCACCGCGGTAAATATGTGTGATATCAAAAGCCCAAACCCAGGGATGGCAGCAATGAGATGTCGAATTGTGAGCATGCACGAGACATCGAGACCTCCGCAAGCGCCAATTACTGCTCTTCAATGTTGTACACCTAGGTAGCTACTTGTCCGTGACCGAACGTATATGTCGACGGTCGAAAACATATCGGGCAACTACATACAAGTTCCCAGTTCCCTGCTTACTTGGCCAGTGCGAAGCCCACGGCATCCCTGCAAGGTCGTACACGGTGTAGTACTTGCGCAGGAAACGTCACCTACGGAAAATGACATCAGTCCACCAAGTCATCGAACAATCCAAGATACTAACCAACGATCCACAGAGATCCCCGGGAAGGTTGATGTCCATTCCAGTGAACGATGAGATGCAAGTGTCTTGCACGTTGAGAATGTAGTCGGTAGCTTTGATCGG
>QVIE01003321.1:0-10415 GCA_013387415.1 Panellus pusillus
AATATTGATGGATGTGTCAGCATCTGCCGAAGCAGTGCCGTTTGATGCCGCGTGAGCCGTCCCTGATGGGCAAGCGACGACATACAACGCGACAGCGCGACACCTTCTCCTCAGCCCACCTCTACCATTCAGCACTCGCACCCCTCGCACCCTCCCCACCGTGATGTTCAGCATCAACTCGAAGCATTCCAGCTGCCCGGAATGCTCCAGTCGCCTCCATCTGCAAAGGATGAAAAACAAATGGGCAGTATTATCTCGCGGTGCGTGTACAGCTGGTTCTGTCCATGGATACTAAATGCAGCCTTACAGTGCTTCGGTAAGAAGCATAGAAACTTCTAGCACTTTTTTTACGCTGGGCGAGGTCCCCCTCGTGCTCCGACTCCCACTCCACGCCCGCACCATCCACACCCTCGATACCTACTTGCGCCGCCCGAAACTGTCACCGTATCCGGGTTCACGGAAGCTGCACACGCCGAATGTGCCTCAAGGACTGCGTACGCCATGGCGGGTGCCCTGTCCACCCTCAGTCCGCCCTCAGCAACCCTCGCTCGCCTGTCACTGCACCTGCACCCGCTTCTTCAGCTCGAGACTCCCCTCCACCCTCTTCTAGTCCAGACATCCTCTCCACATGGCTGGCTGACATCGAACATGCGGCAGAGCGTCAGCGTCACGCTCACGAGCGCCACCTCGAACAACGGGCTGCTGCAGAAGCAGCTCTTGCATTCCTAACTCCCCTTCCTCCATCACCTACCCTCTCACAGGAGACAGCCGACCGCGAGTACGCCCTCCGTCTGGCGCTGGAAGACGGGCCACTGTCCCCGGCTATGATGGCCGGTCCCGCCCACTATTACCGCACACGCCACAAGACTCGCCCGCGTGAAGAAGATTCGGATGACGACGAAGTTGTGGTGGTGAGTTCGACTCCGGTGCCTAAGCGCGAGGATCGTAGACAAGACGACGCCGACGTGATCATCATTCGCGAACGCCGGGTTCATGCCAAGCGTCGCCGCATCCTCGGCTCCTCCCCTTCACCTTCATCCAGCTCTACTCTAGTGGCCAGCAGCTCCTCGTCCTCTCGCACGCCGACCTCGCCCGTGCTTGGATCATCCGCGGAATTCCCTTTTACTCTGTAGACACCTGTTTCTTTTTTCACGGACTTTATACTGTACAAATCTTTAGATGTGTAGGATTGTGTATTGATTGTGTATTCTTTATCACCGCATGCAATGTATATGTTCAGCGCAATGGATCTTCGACGCGAGTTTGGTATGAAAACTTAACGATCGCGTTCAACGACACTTGTCTTTCTCCTGTATCTGTCTGTGCTTGCTCATTCTCGCGATACACGGGCTCGCTATATGCAGAATCTGGTCAAATGCACGCTCATCTACGTCGCTTTCGTCTCGACCCTCTGGTGGCCTCAAATTCACCGCAACCCCCGCAGCGTGGATCAAGTGTTTTCAGTGCTTCTTCACCTAGCCTTCCATCGGAGTCCTCTACATCCATTTTCCGTGTCTCGCCAGTTCCTGGAACATTTGAATTCGACCTTGCTTCTAATATCTTCACTCAAAAATGGGACAACTGGGCGGCTTTTCAGGCTTGGAAGACCGAGCAAGAACAGAAGGGGTGTATCGAGTTTTCTCTCAACAACACCGTTTCTCACCTTCCCAAATTCATCCGAAAATGTCGCTATGTATGTTCCAGAGCCGGCACTAGTGGGGTCAAGGCAGCTGTCCAGGAACCTCAACGCAAGCGCAAACTAGAACGAAAACGGGTCGGCTGTCCATGCTCACTTACTGTGAAGCAATATCCAGGCACGGACATCATTCTTGGGAGCTATCACCCCGACCACAACCATCCTATTGCAAATGCCAACCTGCCGTACGTGCGCATCGCGACAGAAACACGTGAATATATTGCTGGTCTTCTACGACTGAAGGTGTCTGCAGAGCATGTCGTGAGTTGAGCGTGCCGTCATATGATACTATCTAACCTTTTGAAAAAGCTTCAGCTCGTCCACCGTGGTGTCTATAAAGATGACAATCTCTTCAAACACGACCTCGACGGCACTTTCGTCGCCTCAAGATCTGAATTCATTCAACTCCGTGATATTCGCCGCATCGAAAAGGGCATTGAAGCGGAATCGATCCGTCTGCATTCGGATGATGGCCAATCGATCCTGCGCTGGGTCAAGAAGCTCGAGGAAGCTGGCTCTCTCTTGGGATTCAAATCAAAGCTCGATCCGCCTCCGCAGGTTCTGGACTGACCGAAGATGCATTCGTACTTGCGATTCAGACTCCATGGCAGCAAGAGATGTTCCGCAAGTATGGAAACGACATTCTCTGTGTCGACGCGACACATAACACCACAATTTACGAGAATCTAAACCTGACGACACTTGTCGTTCGTGACCACTGGGGTC
This sequence comes from Panellus pusillus, assembly GCA_013387415.1. Lineage (NCBI taxonomy): Eukaryota > Fungi > Basidiomycota > Agaricomycetes > Agaricales > Mycenaceae > Panellus > Panellus pusillus. The sequence goes on from QVIE01003321.1 coordinate 2,423, forward strand.
ATGGTTCGGCTTCAATATACGTACCTAAATCGATCTAATTCTTTCTCAGGGATCCCGGTCGGATGGATGCTCGCTTCGGATGGCTGTGAGGAGACGATCCGCTACTTCCTTGCGCTGGTTCAGCAGTGCTCCGAGGGAGTTGCTCCGTGCTGGATCATGAGCGACTTTTGCTGGCCACAGATCAATGCATGTGCTGCTGTGTATGTCACCGCCTGTATTCTCCTATGCTGGTGGCATGTCTTACACGCATGGCAACAACACTTCCACATCTCTGACCACCCGGACCTCTGGCGCTCCTCAAAGGATGGATACGGATGCAAACACAAGCTGAATTTGACGCAGCATGGGCCAAGATCCAGACCATCGCTCCTCCGACATTTGTCGATTACCTCAAGACATACTGGATGGGTAGCAATGTCGTACGCATGTGGTCTGCAGTGCATCGTGCGAATCGCAGTCTATTTGAAGCGTGTGATACCAATATGCTCGTCGAGGCGTACGTACATCTTTTCTGCCGCTGTTCCAAGCATCAACACCCTACCAGATGGCACCATGTTTTGAAGGGAAATTCCTCTGCGGAAAGCGCAATCGTCGACTAGACCATTTGATAAGCATCCTAACAGTTGAGGTTGTCGCCTTTTACGCACTAAAGCAACGTCGACAGGATCTTGGCTTTGAGGGCCCAGACATCGAAGTGCGGAAGCGGAAGGACATCATCGAGCGCAGCAAGGTTTACACACAGGAAGATATCGTACAGTTAGAAGACAGCTCGTACCTCGTTCCATCCCAATCAGATCCCGCAAAGACTACGAGGTGGACTTGGTTTCTTACACCTGCAGTTGCCTGGACTTTCCATCAATCTCATTCTGCAAACACCTCTGCGCTGTTCAACTGTTCTTTGACCAAGACAAGCTACCCGAACGGCTGCCAGAGGTGCAGCCTGGCCAGCCTCTACCGGCGACCTCATCTGATCCCCTCTTGGTTCTACCGCCGCCGCCACATCCCACTGTCCAGCCTATGGCACCCTCGGAGCGCACGGTCCTCGCCGAGAAGCTGGAACGTGTCGCAGCTCGGTTACGGAAAGCGCCACGCAAGACGCCATCGGACTCTCGGCTCTTCAGGCAGCTGTCAAAGATGTACTGCTCGAAACAGAAGATAGCGCTCTCCTGCCGACATCAACATTTGTGTACCCGAACGACAAGTCAGCTTGGAAAGATACCCGAGGCAAGATGCTCCCACCGTGCAAAGGCAAGAGGAAGAAGCCCTGCAACACCAACATGGATTCTGCATACGGCGGCGGCGCGAGCGCGGCAGCAAGGCCAAGACCAAGCGTGCGAGGTAAGCTCTATCTGACACTGGGAACATTCTGACGGTTTCTGATGGCTTGACAAGACCGACGCCACCGACGCAACCATCAGTTGCGGCCGCCTCGACATCTTCTGCAACATCAAGCTCTGCCGCGCCGCTTCCTTCCCTGTTACTACCCGCCGCCGGCCACAGCATGCTCCAGCTGCTCCTTATTTCCCATACTATTCACAGCCTAATCCATTACAATACACTCAGCATCCATTTGCTATGTATCATCCCCCACCGATGTATTATCCCCCACCGATGTATCACTATCCGGCGCCGATGTATCCTCAGTAGATTTGTTATATAATACTATGTACTGCCGATTGATCAGTGTGATTTAGCCGAACGGCAGCGTTTCGGCAAATTCTGACACATCGATCAAAATCGCCGTATACGGAAGTGGAGTAAATGCGTTTGAAACGCAAGTTTGGAACCTTGGGCTGGCCGGTGGGCATCATTCTGGCATGTCCCGGCATGTTCTGGCAAGCCGGCAGGGCTGGTATAAGCTATTTAACTGACTTTTCAGCTGTTTTTCTTTGAAAATTCGCATAAATCAGCAAAAAATAGCTGTAAATAAGCAAAACAAATGTCTGCAAACAGCGGGCGCCTCCCCGCCTCTGATGTTGATGGTGGGGGCTTCCAAAAATGGAAATTCATTGATTTCAGCTGTTTTTCTTTGAAAGTTCGCATAAATGAGCGAAAAATAGCTGTAAATAAGTAGAAACAAATGTCTGCAAACAACGGGCACCTCCCCACCTCTGATGCTGATGATGGGTGCTTCTAAAAATGGTAATTCATTGATGGATGCTCTAAAAAGCCTCAGAAAATCAGGAAAAATGCAGAAAAAATTCCCTTTCAATGATAGATCCTTTCCTGATCCTGATGGCGGTGATGCGCTCTTCTCAAAAAGGAAATCATTTTGATGGATGCCCCGAAAAGCATCAAAAAATCACGAAAAAATGCGGCAAAAAATGCCATTCAATGATGGGTGCTTTCCCACTCCTGATGGTGGTGATGCACCCTTCCAAAATAGGAAATTCAGTGATGCATACCCTAAAAAGCATCAAAAAATCATGAAAAAACACAGAAAAAAATGAAAATGAGTACAGAGATACAGCTGCACCTTGTCCCTGAGCCCAGAAAGGCAATCTGACCCGGAACAAATGCTGCCATCAAAAAATGATGGTAGATCAAAGCTGTAGAACTGTTGAAGAGCTATCAGATTCGTCTATAAAGTAGATGCTCAAACTGCTTAGTTGGCTTGCAAAATGTGAAATAGTTCGCGAAAAGCCGGCGATATGAAAATCTATATTACTCTTTAGGCAGGTACCAGATGAACAGGAACATGGGTAGAGGGCCCAGTAACACTTTCAGCAATATTTGGGACTACTCTATCTACATTCATACAAAAAAGTACATTAAGCTTATCTAGACCACCGAAACTGAAAAATCAAATGATCATGTGACCAAAATGAAAGTTGTAGCCCTGAATGAGGGCTATCTGACTGTTAAATTTATTTTATGTAAAACAATGTGGTTAGCCTGAAAAATGCGAAATACTGGCAGAAATCAGTGTTTTTTCAAATCTTCTGTTCTTCCAGGGCATATAAAGCAGTGTAGATGTATGATGTGTGGGTTAGGCAGTTATTTGATAGTCTGAAAGTCTGTGAAGTACCACATTGCTGCCTATCTACCTGGTTTGGCTGATCCTTCCTAATTGGGACTACTCATCCTAGCACCCCAAAAAGGAAATTCTTCCTGTTTCACATGTTCTGGCTTGTAAATGTATGGGGATCCCATGAGGATACCTTCTTTACCTACTATAGTACTGGTCTAGCACAATACAGAGCTCTGTCAATTCTGTTTCAGCAGTGTTTGCACTGCATATAAATGGCTGATGCCACCACAGGCACCTGGCCTTCAATTGAGCTCAGAGCTAATAAGAACCTCTTCAATGCAATCTTCTAGTGCTGGATCACCTCCTTTACCCCTCTGAGCTTTCTCTAGCTGCTGATGCACCTTGGAAATAAAATATTTGATGGGACATCAATTTCTAGCTACAGTTACATTCTCAGTGGGAAAGTGGGATGAAAAATGGGTAGTAAATTTCTTTCATGCTGTAAAAGGTGAGAAATGTCCTCACTATGGACAGAACATGCTATCCCAGAGGCCAAATGCACAATTTCATCCTGCACTCACTAGAGCTGTGGAACATTATCTGGGCTGTCTCTGGATGTCTTTCACCTTCCTACCAATGATCATATGCATGAAAAGAAAATCTCGATGGTTCAGATAAGCCAAAAAAAAATACAGGAGACCATGAATGAGAAATGATTCCACCAGTGATTTTGCTGATTGTGGCTCACAGGATGTCCAGGGTGATTCAAAAGTATGACAAACAGATTCTTCTCAGCTCAAGGATGCCCAGGATAAAAAAGTTTGTATTATTTGCTTCATTGGTTGAGGAGTTCTCAAAGTTGAAGTGCCAAGGATATGTACACTAATAGTACATATGAAGATTGTGGCTCACAGGATGCTCAGGGTGATCCGAAAATATGACAAACAGATTCTTCTCAGCTCAAGAATGCCCAGGATAAAAAAGTTTGTATAATTTGCTTCATTGGTTGAGGAGTTCTGAAAGTTGAGGTGCCAATATGTACACTAATAGTACATATGAATTGCTCCGAATACTGACACCCCACATCCAATACTTACTTGGTCAATTTTTATGAATCAAGACATTTTCTGAACCAGAATTTTGAGCTGATTCCATTTTTGATATTCCCAGCATCTCAAAGTTATTCTCTGAGTCAATATTCATAGATCAATCCTAGATAGTTGACATTCATTCTAAGGGTCTGTCCGGCAACCAGCTAGCGACGTTGCTAGCTGGCAAGATTTCTATATATAGTAAATTTGCTTCGGAAGCATGACAGCCTTTCTTTCTGCACTTGGCGATCGGGTGGTACGGCTATCGAGCGGCAGCCATCCCAGTCACATCAGTCCCATGTCCGGAATGTTAGCATGTGACTATGCTCCGGTATACCGGTACAATCCGCGCGCATGTGATTCTCGTAGCTATATTGGTAATACAATATATAGTGCGAGGCGACGGTAGAGTCGCCTCGCTGGTTACGTCTCCTTTCCCCCCTCGAGCTCTTTGGAACGAACGTCGCTGATAAGCAGTGTATACGAACACTGGTGAAACCCGCTTAATTTTGCGATTTCACGAAGTGTTAACTGCCGGGATGAGTGAGGCAGAACAAGGGTACATGTCCGCCCCGGGACAGTGTATTGAACCGTTGAAGGTCGCAAGCCGGCAGTTAAACATGGAGTGCCGGGCTCTAGGAAACGGCTGACTACCGCGTACTATTGCACCTGAGGTGACCAAGGGGAACTACGAAAAGCCCTAAGTACTATGGCTGCGACTGGCGGCTGTTGAGAGAACAGTATACGACTCGCGAACCCTGAAGGACGAGTGCCGGCCGCTCTCAGAAAGCGACTGCCGGCACTTGAACCAACCCATTTACAGAAGGCTGCTATTCGGTGGAATGTGATATGACACCGGTAGTCAGTACGACTGTTAAAGAATACACGAAGTTGTAATAGAAAGAGCGATGGACATGCCGGCGGACAGATGAACATCTTCCGGGCGGTACGGAAGGACAAGATCACGAAGCCGAGGGAGTTAATCAAAGACTGATTGAGCTGCCGCCGCTTCGGGAAGATAGAAAAGCTATCTTTGCAAGTCAAATTGGACTGGCATTAGTAGTTAGTATTGAAGGAATATTGAAGAAGGCTAGGCGACCAGCGATGTCGACTCAGTCTTCCGGAATACGAAAGAACGGCGTGCGGAGCCGCCGGCGAGTTGGAAACCAGCCGCCGGGCCTTTCTGGAAAGACAGTCATGTGCGGTAACAACTGCGGATGACTGAGCGCCAAGCACGCCATTCTCACGAATTATTAGAAATCGCCAAGAAAGACAGAATACCGAAATCCTGATTGGCCGCCGGCACTTTCGCAACATTCGGACCTGCCGCCGGCTTTACTCGGATTAGGTGCACGGACCATATTTCCTTATTAAGATACCAAGTTCAAATTGTATAAAAGGCGTAGTTTTTATCATGTACAGTAGTAGAACCTACCAGAGTAAACCCTACCTAGTAGATCATACCCGCCGACTTCCGAAGTACTGGGAGCGGTCAATTGAAATATTTGATTGAGAATAAAACCGAAGTCAGAGTAAGAATAAGAATCAGAAAGTGAACCTCGAGTTCAATACGAGAACAAAAGTGAACTTGAACAGCCGCCGGCAGTCAGAACACCCCGCGAGTTGAAATTTGACCGCCGGGCATTTAACTTGCCGCCAGTTAGAAAAGTCACTATCTTGTATTTTCTGATACATTCCGAATACCCTTCAGTTTGAACGCTACTCTCGAATACTACATTTCCGTAGCCCACGCAGGTTGAAAAGAACCGCCGGGAACTACTCAAAAGACCTTGAAAGCGCCGCCAGTTCCAGACTGCCGCCGCCTGATTGTTGAAGTTGGAAAACTTGGAATATCATACGCGCTATTGTGATTTTGGAGGACGATACGCCTGTCCTACTACCCCGAACACACCCACGAAGCATTGATTGGAGTTGTGATATATTTTGAGATTGAGGGATTTTGTTAGCTTGAGCCTTGCTCGCTTTCAATTAGAAACTTAGTCTTCATTTGATTTCACGGCTGCACCTACGTGCACCGTTTCATCTGGAGCCCACCGCGAGGGGTGAGACAGAATCATATTTGCGCTTGAAAAACCCAAAGAAGTACGCTTCTTGAACAGCCGGCCAGTACTCTAGTACTACCCCGCCAACAAGAGAAAAACCCGTTCTGTTGAGCCTTAGCTCCGGAACCAAAACCAAGTAATTCTACCTCGGTTCATCGAACTAGACACGGCATCAGCCGGCTCTTCGAGAAACGCGCGTTCAGCTTGGGTCACACCTGGTCCAAGGAAAACCCGCAACTCTAATAAAGAGTTGAGGAAGAATCACAGTCCGCAGCCGATAAAGCTCGGGCAGAAGTAGCCGCCACTACTAAAAAGAGGCAACAAAGCTATAAAAGCAAACAGCCGCCGGCTGAACCACCTGCGTCGAGTGAATACGCTCCGCAACCTTTAGTGTCGAGTGAAACCGCTCCACTACCCCCTTCTGTGTCGAGTGAACCGCTCCACAGACCCTAGCGTCGAGTGACTACGCTCCGCTAAACCCGGCATCGAGTGAATACGCTCTGCCAACCGCGTCGAGTGACTACGCTCCGCGAGACCCACAAGTGTTGAGCCCGCCCGCTCCACAAACAAGCCCTCTACAAGAGGAAATAGATTCTGAGTCCCCGGACGTATCAGACCTTTCGAAACAACCTATAAAACCATTTATAAAACAAACCACCGTATCACAAGTCACAATGGCAAATGATACAAAGAGAATCCCCGAACCGTACGAGAAGCATGCGCCGACGTTTACTGGCGATGAACCCGAAAAACTTCTGCAGTTCCTAGACAATATGGAACGAATGATGGAAATAGCGGGGACAGTCGAAGCAGCTAAGAATGCCTTCGTAGCCAGATATGCCGAACGCGAGATTGCTGAACAGTGGAGGAAGTTTTCTTCCTACACGAAATCGTACAAAGCATTCCGGAAAGAAATAATTGACAACTACCCGGATGCTAAAGAAAATGACCAAGGGTCGGTCAGAAAGTTGAAATCCGTATTCCGCGCTCATGGCGCCGGCAGTATTGGTTTCGACGATTTTGAAGAACTGATAAAATTGTTACGGGCCCTGAAAGTGTTGGTCCCGAAGCTTATGGCTGCCGGACTCACCACAGATCGAGAAGTCGTACCCATGATTTTAAGCAGGCTGACAGAAGCCTTCAGAAATCAAGTGGTTATTAAAATCGATAACGCCCGGGACGCAAAGAAAGAAGCGGAGGCCGCTCGATTGCAACAAGCAAATCAGCCGCCGCCGGATGACGACGACGAAGAAGAAGGATATACCTTTGCGGAAGTAGAAGAGGAGGCTAGAAAAATATCGACCCGGTACAGCCGGCAGACTACTTTCTTGACCTACCCGCACGAGGAATCTAGTCGAGGGAAGGGCCGGTCGCTTACCCCTGAAAGGATGATGAAAGCCGAGGGTGGCGAACATACAGCCCGCGCCTTAGATGAGATAAAAGTGACACTAGTAAATATGCGAGATCGCTTGGATGTATCCGACAAGAGGCATAAAGAAGACATTGAACAGATTAAACAACTGTACAAAACGATTCCTGCTAGAACCGCCGGGCCATCTGATGCTCAAACCATGCCGCCGAGACAGGAAGTCAGATTCAGACAACCGCCGGGCCCTATGGATTTGTGTCATTATTGCCGAAAGAGCGGGCACTTCATTGGGGAGTGTCAGACGCGCCGGAAGCATCTTGACGAGGGCAAGATCAAGGTGGTCGGGCAGCGGGACTTCTTTATGGATGGCTCAGCCATACCTATGGGGGGAGCTAAGTCTCGGGGACAGATGGTAGAAGAATATGCGGCGAGAGCCACTACCACTGCCCAGTCGAACTATTTAAGTTCGTACTCCCAGATAGAAAGAGACATGGAAGAA
>QVIE01003017.1:0-56389 GCA_013387415.1 Panellus pusillus
GTGGGTCCGAGACCTCTTAATTCACTTTTCGGACTTTGGTAAAACTGCTTCAAAAATGCCTTTAAAAGGGTTCTGGAAAAATTCGATTTTTTTCGGACATGTTTTGGAGGGTAAATTTGAGGTGGAAAGGCATCAAGCATCCACTGCCACCCAGTGGGAATCCCAGCAGGACGATCAGGATCAATGTAAATTAACTCGAAAATGTGTTCTGGTTTGTGGGAAACGTGCCGATATCGGATCAAATTACCCGATTTGGATGTGGCGGTGCTCGGCAAATAGGGATAGGGAGGGTCCAGAGGGCCTTAGTGCACTTTTCCGACCCAGTGTTGCAAAATTTTAAGGGTGGGTGCCCCTTGATTATTCAAGGTTTTGTTGCAGTTGCAAATCCATGCTGAATTTCAGTGAAGTAAAGAAGTTGCAAGGAAAGGTGGTAGGTTGCAAGTAGTTGGGGAAGAAAGAGCCTGAGGGGGAGATCTAGAGCAATTGAGCTGCCTGTGTCTACTGTATGATTGTCCAGGCCATTTGGGGATGCATCGGGCAAAAGTGGCGGGAGGTGCGCGAGCACAATGGTGATTGTATTGTTTTTCCAAGCGTGTGAGCTGTGAGGTCTACAATCAAAGTCCGCCATCAGGTCTACGGCCAGACATTGTGACAGACATGATACGGTCCACGGCACGGTCCACAATTGGTCTGCCGGCGGTCCATTTGATGTGGACCAGGTTTGGCCGCGAGGTCCGGCCGTGAGGTCTATCCGGCGGTCCAATGGACTCAAATACAAGGCTAACTACAAGGGCGTACACGAAGGTCCGGGTCCTTACTATTGTCCTGTGAGTTCGCCGACGCAAAAGGGTACATACAAGTATCTAAACGCATCTTAGCTGCTTCTCCCCGTCCCGGATGGCTTGCGTCCGGTGGATCCCCGAGGTCCCTCCTTGAGTCTCAACGACCTCGAATGTGTGAAGCTCCTGGGTATGAATGGTTCCGTTCCAGATCTATCGTTAATCCCTTGTAGGCCAAGGAGGCAACGGACAAGTCCTACTCGTCCGCACCCGTGGTGATGCCGCTGCGTCCACTAGCCCCAGATTATTCGCTTTGAAAGCCTCGAGGAAAAAAGAACTTCGCGCCATGGACGCGGGCGACTATTCGCTTCGGAGCAGCGAGCGCGCTGTACTTGCAGACATGCCCTGGAACCCCTTCATCACGGGAACCATCGAAGCATTTCACGACGACCGTAACGTGTATTTGCTGCTTGAGTACACGCCATGCGGGACACTGCACAGGCTGATGGCGCACATCTACCAGCTGCTCACATCCTCTTCTACCTCGCCAATATTGTGTGCGGACTCGAACATCTTGAGAAGGTCGGTGTCGTCCACCGCGACGTCAAGCCCGGGAACATCCTCGTCGGCGCGGACGGGTATCTCCAATTGTGCGATTTTGGCACGGCGCGAAACGTCCCTGCTCCTGGCGAGGCTGTTAGGATTGCGGACTGGATGCGCGACGGTACGGCACCCTACCAATGTCCGGAGGGTATAAGTCTGGAGGGCCAGCCCGCAGACATGCGGTTCGGCGCGGCCGAAGATTGGTGGTCGGTCGGCATCACCCTCTTCGAGATGACCACGGGGTCGTTACCCTTCGACAATCCGCCGGACTACAAAGACGGTGAAGCTATTGACGCCGCGGGGATGCAATACATCTGGGAGCGGATCATGGCTGGGCCCCCGAAGTGGCCCCGTGACATGCGCATTGGGCGCAATCTCAAGGCGCTCACCCTGGGTCTGCTCACAGTCGACGCGAACGCGCGTCTTGGCGCGGGGGGCGTCGTAGAGGTGATGCAGCACCCGTGGCTGGCCACTGTCGACTGGACGAAGATGCGGCGGAAGCGTTACATGGTGAGTGCGCTGTCCCGTCCCTGACATTTCCCCCCCGTGCTAACTTAAACCTGCTGCTAGCCACCTCACGTGCCGACGCCCAGCCCGGACTTTCTTTCCTCGAGACACAAGCTGGTCCTGAAGCATTTCCCTGGTCTTCGTATGGCCGCATAGGTGGCTGATTGTATTGTATTCTCTGCATCCGTTCGAAGCTGGACACGGAGCATTTTATTCCGGTCTCCGAATTGCCGCATGGGCGGCTAATTGTAATTGTACTCTCATAGACTCGTTTGCATCCGTCTAATGCACGCCGAATCCTGCTTGAGAGCGGGAGCATTCACAGTTGACATTGACAATGAAGCAATTCAGCATGCTTGTCAACGCACGGAAACCTGACACTGTCGACCTCAGATACACCACATGCGAAGAGTCAGGTTACGACCTTCGTTTCAATTGTCTTGCCTTGACAAGTATTTTCGTTCTTTCAAATCTTTGATCCAAGAGTTCTTATTGTTCTCGTTGAGCGCCTATCACGGTGGGATCGAATTAGGCAATCTTCCCTGTATGTATCCGCCGCGCGGACTCCGCGTGCACATGTTCCCTTCAGGCTTCAGGGCGTTGGATGTAATGTTTATGCAATTTAATTTATACTGCTGGCTATCGTACGAAGGCGCTACTACCCGTGCGTGACGGTCCCTGTGGAAGCAAGTAGCTAGCTGAATAACGTGTAACGTGCGGGCTGAAATTAAGCTCGTGGTGGATGTTCGTAGCACGATGCATTGAGTGGGATGAGACTGGCGCTCAATCCAAAGTCGAAATAGCGAAGGGAGCGTGGGCACTCCAAATCGGAGGCAGAGAGGCAGGCGAGAGCAGACAGACGGAATGAATAATGATAAGTGCGAAGGATGCGAAAGCGGAGTCATGGATATGTACAAGCGAAGGGGTGCCTCGAAGGGGGGCCGAACGTGCGCTAGATGCTGTGTGCCGACGATACCGAGAGCGGGCGCGCCGTCCGGTTCCTGCCTCGTTTTGTGCCGTCGTCGCGAGGGCTGTCGTCAGCGGCTATAGCAGCTTGCAGGTCGATTTTCGCGAACGCTGGCGCCACAGCGTCGACCTCGTCGTCAGAATAGTATACAGTTTCGGCGTCGTCGTCGTCGTCGTCAGACGCCTCCTCGTCGGAAGCGTAGCGACCGCCGCGCTCGGTCTGCAGCCAGTCCGCATACCACCGCCCGAGAAACATCTTGATGTCGGAAGACAAGCCGAGGTACTCGACGTTCCGAGCGATGCCCTCCCACTCCACCGAGCCGTCATTCAAGCTGTCCTCGATATAGGATGTGCTTCCAAAGTACATCCAGTGCACGAGGAGGTGGATGGACGACGGGTCGGGAATGGGAAGGAAGAGGATGGGATGATCGGGTGAGCATGGCATTAGGCGTGGAAGGCGGTTTGGGGGGACGGTGAATTGGCCCGCGGGGCCGGTTTGCGCTGGCGCTTGGGAGAGAGAGGCGCTGCTGATGAGGTCGAGGGAAGAGGCGCCGCTGAAAAGGCCGCGAAGGAAGGAAGAGTGCGCGGACAGGTAGTCGACGTGCAGCTTCAGCGATATTCGGGCACGTTGTTCAGAGCAGGCTCAGTGACTCGCCGACCCAAGCCCGGTTCCTTCGACATGGAGAAGGCAGGGGCATCGACCGGTAGAGTGGATCCAGCCTGGCCGCGTGGATAAGGTACAGGGATAACTGCAGGACAGTGAGTGAGGGTATTGGTGAAATAAGACAAGACGGACCGAGGGTGCAGTCGGCTGTATCTGGCTTGTCCCAGTAGTGGGGTGCGAGATTATGAAGTTGATTGATAATATACTCGACGGGGACGCCGGCCAGAGAAGGAGGAGGAAAGGCTCGGGCGGTAAATAAAGAGGCGGTATCGATGGGCTCGGAAGGTTTCAAACGCGGGGACAGCGAGACGCCAGACCTGCAGCGGGGCATTTTGGGCTGCGAAGGCTCCAAGTAGCCGTGCTTTTTAAGACGCTGATGTTATTGTCGTGCGTCGGGAGCGCCAGAAAGGAACCTTAGAACCGACGCAAGGGCGATCCAATTGTGTCCAATTTCAAAATCTTGACGATCAACCTGGCTTATTGTCTTGTCGATCAGCGTATCCCCATATGCAGTTTTCCCATCTGGAAGCTTGCAGTGCGTGCGAGCGGCGTAACGCAGTGAATTCAAGCATTCTCGGACCCACCATAGTAGAATCAAAATCCCGTCTACCATTGCCATAGACCCGTGCTTCTCCAACGAGAGGTCGCTTACGGCCAGCTCCTACGGGTTCTCGAGTTTGAGGTTGACCTGGCGCCCTTTTGGAACAAGCTCAGACTCGCACAGTTTGGCTTTTCGTGTTACGTCCAGTTAAAATCCTTGCAAAGAACAAACGCCTGGGCATCCCATGTGTAAGTCAGGGAGTTGTTATATACCTGAATTACATGGGGTTTGACAAGCCTAGTGCTTGCTGTGGGGTAAGTAATCTGCGGACTCACCAGTCCTGGTGGCGGAACCAATTGACCACGCGAAGCTCGGTCGACGCAACGGCACCTCTCACTCAGAATCGTTTCTCCTACAATAGCATCAGACATCTGTTTTACTGTAATACTAGTACTGTCACCTGCTGCAATAAAATCTCGTACTCAGGCCTTCTGGCTCTGTTCAGTACAAGATCAGGTAGCGGCCCATGCCGCTTGTCGGTCGGTCTTGCTGGCAGCCATGGCCAAATTTTGGGAACGATGCCGCATTGATTCAAGCTGGGATGTTCGCGTCACGCGTACGGGTATCATCTCTCCATGTAACAGGCACCATGGAAAGTACACCTCCGCCGCCCACCGACATATTTGAGGAAAACCCGTATGCCAACCATCCCAGTCTTTCGTCCATAGAGAAAGAGGTGCTTTGGGAATACGCCAAACTCGCTGAGAACTTGAAATTGGTATGCTCTTGCCACCGTATACGCCAGTTTACCCTGAGGAGAACCCAGCTCAAGCACAGGACCCGTAACCTGACTGAAAAGCCGGATACCACGCTTCAAACGCGTCTCCGCGCCGTGGAAAGCAAAATGGGGCTTGTCTTCACGTTGGTCAGTGATCGCGTTGTGCTGGCCATCCTTCCATTGTTTGAAAATTTGCTTCAGTTCAAGGCGTCTGTGTGGGGTGTAATAAACGAGCAGAGCGTCGCGTAACCATCTCACGACAATTTCGACACATCGAAACATACTTCGAGCGCTTCTCAACCATTGCAACGATTCTCAGCCCAGACTCCGTTTTCCACGTCCTCCCAGATCGTCAGAAATTTGGACCCTGTACTCATAGGCTCCCTTTGCGCCACGAATGACGCTAGTCAGACCCACTATTGGATCAATTGCGGACCCTTGCAAAGAATTTTCTGATCACGGACATCATATCAGTCGTCTACGTACTGTCTCCTGGCATGTCTGGAAAGACCCACTCTCAGCAAATTCATTTCGGTTCTGGTCCATTCGTTACTTGAGATTTTGCGGTGTGATGTCCCGATAACTTCCCGCCACATCTCGACTGGCGATTGTGTATGCCAGCGAATCTGCTCGATCGCGGCAGCTTATATACTCGACAAATGGTGGCGCTCGAATCAATGAAGCCTCGATATGCTGAAATATACAACCACTACATTTCGTCATCGGACTTCTCGACTCTTGTTTCAAGCAGTAAAACCGTATTTTTCCCCGCCCAATCTCCGCAATACTTCTCAAGTGCCGGAGCTCTATATGTCTGTGCATCCTCGTAGACTGGAGATGAAATAGATCAGGCCTCCAAACCTCGCAACCCGCAGAAAAACGACTCACTGTGCCAAAACGTGTCCGGAGACAAGAGCTTCCAATGGTCAATAAGCCTGCCTATCTCGCCTTTCAAGTCTGGCATATCCCACTCTTCGGCGCTTTCGAGCAGCTCGAGGAGATCTCGCAAGTAAGACATGTGTCCCTCGTCGCTTGCCTCCGGCTGTCGTTCGATTTTGCCGGTGTATATGAAATCTTGCGAGCGATAGATAGTATTCAGCATCTCGCCATTCAAGTAGTCTTCTGAAATGTTGCTCACCGAGAACCGCGCACGCTCCGAAATACGTACCAGGGAACGAGAGTGTGCCCGATGCCTTCTCGGACCAATCACCGGCGAGCGCATTTCGTGCGTGGGGAATGGCTGCAGCGAGGAAAGACGAGTGGGCCCAGAGCGCTGTCGCATCTATGTTCTCCTCCTTGTCGAAGCGACTAGGCACGAGCAGCACATCGGTAAGCTGCTCTTTTCGGCGCATGTCGTTGAATGCATCGCGTAGATTGCGGAGACCATCCACTTTCTCATCTAGGTCAAAATCGACGTCTTCTATCTGTTTCGCACCAGCCGCCAGCGATAAACTGCGATAAGGCTGCAGGAATTGGCGAGCTTTGAAGTTGTTCGGCGGATAATCGTATTGAGCGTTGAACTGCAGCATTCCTGCGGGCTGCCATTCCCAGGCGTCGGTTTCAGGGTCATCAACGTTCAAAAACAGCGCGTCTGTGGTTTTGCTTGGGAGAAGGTAGGGCCCTGCATCTTCCTCGTTGTCCTGAAGCCATTTATACGTGGAGCGCAATTGATGAAGCAAGGACCGGTTCCTAGCATGTTGAGGTGCAACTTTGAGAGCTAGGACCTTGAGATGTTCGACCTATCGGCCGCAGTCAACGATCGAACAGACTAGGGATAAGACCAATATCTTACCACTTCCGCCGCAGTTGGGACTCCAAGGGCCTTGTTCAACGCAAGTAGATCAGCCGTCGGCTCCTCTCTGAATACAGCGCGCTGTGACCACGCCACGGCTTCGTATCTACTTTGGAGAATCTTGCCAGGGGCGACGATGCGAGGGAGATTTACGCAGTACGGCTCGACATCGTAAGTCGACGATGGGGACCGGCGTTCATGTCGGGGGATGAACCTCAGCCCGTTCAACTGCATCCACCTGATAGCGTTCGTCATTACGATTCCGGGCAATCTCAAGTTGTAACAATTGTAGACCGCCTCGGCCCGGGTAAAATTTCGTCTTCAGAGAGCGGCCGAGCCGTGAGCTCCTGATGCACGGTGGTCGCGCAAAGAACAAATGCATCCCAGTCAATGGCTGAGTGCAGACCTCTCGACAGCAGCTGTACCCGCAGATGGCGGAAGTTGGAGTGCAAAAACTTGGTTCGTTGCAGGCTCTGCAAGGCTAAGGAAAACAATTCCACCGAGTGATCGTACAGTTCGTCTATACGGCGCAGTGCAAGGTTGCCGTCCGGTACAGGGATTTGTCCCGAACCTCTGAGCGTCAAAAAGACTGTCAGAAGACTGGAATAGTCTTCCACGTCGGTGGGATGAAGGATATCGGGGAACGAGAGGAACCCTGCGAGTTGTTGCGACGTCACAGTGTCTTTTCTCGGCGACCAAGATAGAACCATCTCGAGCTTGTCTGAATAGTTGGCCAGTGCGATTTCGGACCGTAGGTATCGATTGAATGTATCAAAGTTCAGCCCACTGGGGAGCATCTGCAGTTCCTGAGCTGCAAGCCGGACGTTCCAACCATTGCGACAACCTTCCCATATGGGAAGGCCTTTGACGATGTTTCGAGAGTCCGGATCTGTGCAAAAAGGAATTTCTGACTCTATCCACTCCTCGACTGCACGCCTTTCCTCTGCCGATAGTGATTCGAAAGGAGAGGCCTTGAACCGGATCACCTTTAGATAAGCTTGTAAATTGAACGGTTTGCACAGTTCGCTACGCAACGGTGCAGGAACCAGGCAGAAAACGAGATCCATTCTCCTCATGGCCGTGACCAGCGCTGGGCGATGGATCATTTCGGTCATCACCTCGTCCCTGCTGCAGTATTGCAATGATATATATTCCCCGCCGACGATGGGAATCAAAGGAAGCGAGGCGAGCGATGACGAAGGAGGACCTGGCAGGTCGTTGTAGCCTTGCCAAAAGCTGTTTATCCATTCTTTAGCTTCCACGGAATGCGTGCATCGCGGTTGGGGAGAGATACGTTCCCGGATCAAGGAGAGGACGCCCTCAGCATCGAAGCGCTTGAAATTCACATGCGAACTTTGAACAAGGAGCTTTTGTGTCTCTTTGCTGAACTTTTGGTGGAGAAAATGACTGCGGTCGAACAGATCGGGAATTTGACCGTCGCAGATATATGTCGTCGCGCTGGTTGCACTTGTGCAAGTAAGGCTCCCGTCGGCACGAACAATCAGAGGTATGTCAGAAACCGAAACTGTCCCTTCCAACAAAAATAACAGCGTCGAATCGATGGTCCCGATATCAAGCCTCTCCGTCCTGAATAGTGTGAGAAGCTGGGGTGCTTGCAACAGGAGAACCTCCCTCACGAAGGAGGGGTCTATAAACTGGATCGTTGAGTCATTACCGGAGGCAGCTGAAAGAAACTGTTTCTGTATTGGGTTGGGCAGGCGAACGAAGTTTCGGGTTCCCAACTTCCGCAAGACCTCTTGGATTCGGAAGGGAGTTCTGACTGAGGCGAACACAGCAGAGATGGGTGCAATATACTCTGCAGTGACTGTGTAGCAGATGGGAATTGCCGTTTTCACCACCGCAGCATAAAATGCTTGGACAATTTCCTGCGATATGGAACCGATAGTAGATGCGTCATCAAGAATCAAAGGCCACCACGGGAAAGGATCTCGCGGAGGGCGGGCAATCGTCGCAGCGTAAAGAATGCTTGAAATATACAAAGGGGGGATGAGGCAATCAAGAATCCAGTTGTTGAACGCTGCTTCCGGGAGGCGATGTCCGAAGGGATCTGCAGGTTCAAACCGGATATGTCGCCGATCTGACGAGATGGCAAATTGTGCAGATATGTGGGCAGATAGCGAAGTCTGAACCGGAAGACGCATGCTCGAAAAGAGGTAACGCGTTGGTAGTGGTCCTCCTCCAGGAGACGTTTCCTTCTGCGCTGTTGAATCTTCCAAAATGAGCGCCGTTCGTGCGACCAGTCCAACTTGACTCCTATGTAGACCCATATCTTGCAGGACCCTGGCATGTTCGGACGGTACAGCTGAGATGGGGGTAATCGAACGGGTAACAATCCAGCGCTGCGATAAGGTCGTGACATCACACTTGCTCGCCTTCACAGACATGACCTCATGGTTGAAGGTTTCTGAAGGGGTTCTCGAAGCAACGACAGACCAAAGAGAGCTAGGGTGACCCTATTGGCAGGAATTGATATAATCAATCAGAAGTCTAGGTTTGCCTCAAAAGCACCTCACCATCGAAGACTGGTGTACTGCCGAAATCTGCTCAAGACGCGTGAAGAATGTCGCGTCCTTCGCCAGGCTGAAGTATGGGCCATTGAGAAGGTTCAAACAATCCGAGACTTGTAGAGACTCGGAAGATAAAATGCTGAGTTTGTTTCTATCCCGCAAAGGAAGTCGAAATAGAGTCTGGAATCTCGCTTCAGCCTCAAAGAGAGAGATGCACGATAAAAGACACGAACCCCACTGTACGCCGAATCGGTCTTGGAAAAGCCTTGAATGGAATGAAAGGCCGAGAGTTGATCGGGAAAGTTCCTGTTTTAATTTGAGAGGCTGCGAACACTGTATATACTAGGATCCGCACCGATATACGTCGGAGATGCGTCGGATGAGTGATGTCCTGGGCCTACCTTTCCGAGAAGGGAGATGTGTCCCAGACGGGTCAAGGATCAGGATACGGTCATCTGATATAACCTGTACGACCTGTGGACGAGATAGTTTGGAAATTTAGAGAGAAAAACAGAGTGGAACCAACGTCTGTGAAATGAAAGAGTGACAGTGCGCCTAGCCCATATCGTCCGATGCTGTCTGGATTTGAACGCTTGCCGCCCTGCCCAATTTGTCTCAAGCCACGGAAATCGTTGTCGCTCAATTTCGCGTCGTTGTAGAGGAACAAGGACGGTCGTTGTTGCAGGTGGGCAAGACCAGGCCCAAGAACTTTGGAGGATTCGAACGTTCTTTCGTCCGCTAGAACCAAAAAGCTCCTTGCCTTCGCGTCTACGGCATTGGCCAGAAACTCATTGAGAGCATATTGGACGTCATGCTCCTTGAGGATGTTTTCAATCCTATTGGTGAGATCTTCACCCATTTGAAGATCGTCGTCTTCGTCGTCATCCCCGAGTTCCAGAGAACTGAGAAATTGAAGACCCAAGGTACGAGCGAGAGATTGGGAAATCTCCTCGTGAGCAGCAAAACCTGTTTCAGGGCGGAAGTCCGTGGCCACGTTGTCCACGTAGTAAACCAAGTTCAAGGGATGGAAAACGTTGTCAATCCCAGGAACGAGTATTCGTTTCGAGTCTTCTGCCGAACAGTCGGGAAGCATTGGGGCTATCTCTTTCAAGATATCGAGCGCTTCCGACACAGTGCGAAGAGCTGGCTCCGAGACGATTGATTCGAGTTCATGCAGCAAGACCCTGAGAGACGGACTATCATGTAATCATCAGTCCATCGTGCAAAAGGTGGATATCGGAAGACTGACCTTTCGGTACAACCCATCTGTTGTAAGAAAACGGTGCCTCGTCCATCGTGAGCCTCCAGGAGAGTATCCTGTAAGGTCATGAAACGGCCGAATCTCTCCAGGTTCGATCTTCTAAGAGGTTTGAGTAGGGCGTACTCGGTCCGAATGATCTGGTCTCGTGCAACTGGAATCCACGGATGGTCTGCCACAGTGTCTTTCAGTGATTTGATTTCCCCCTCGGACAGTGTTTCGATACGACGGGAGAACTCTCTGATCAAGGCGCGTAGTCGCGGGCTGCGCTTGTCCTTAGTCAGCGCACAGGAGAATTGGGCCTGTAGTATCTGCGTCGGAACACAGCCCCATCCCAGCGAAGTTCGAAGGGCTTTGTTTTCTACTCTGCCATCGAGGGTGAAAAGAATCAAGTCGAATAAGTGAGCCGTTTCTGGCTTGTCTGCATCGCGACATTCGGTGGGGGCAGCAAGATCCACGGCTTGCCGAACGGGCAGCCATTTTCCAGTGAGATTGAGGCTACGGGAAACATCGAAAGCGGGGGACCACGCGTCATCTAATAATCGAAGAAAAAGTTTCGCTTTCGCAAAGATATGGGGGTCTTCTGAGTGGTCCGTGCACCGATTCTTGGAGAGATACGAGAGACGCTCCTCCGCAATCTCGACTGTCAGATGTCTGAGCAGGAATCCGTGAAATGATAGTTCCTTCAAGTAGCGCTCTTCACCGCAGAGTCCACTTGGTAGCTTGCCGGTCTCTCCGCGGTATAGGGGTTCGAGTGAAGAATGAGGGTCAACGACCTGCACCGGAGGCAGTCTTTCTAAGCTTCCGATGACCGAGACAAACGGCACATGATGCAGATTGTTTTTGGCCGTTTGTGAAAGGAGCGATAGCCGAGGAATTAGGCGACTGAGTAACGCATCGAGGATTGCTGAGGCTGCGTTCTTAAAAACTCGATGGACATTTCGAGAACACCTAGCTCGTCCAAAGGCTTCTTCGCCTTTACTGGCTCAATCAGGGTGGCAAGGACACCACTGTCTGGCGTGACATCAAAGAAGGTTATGCCAGGTGCACCGAATACAGCGCAGGAGTCGTCAACGCGCGTATAGATAACAGTCCCTGATGCAGGAGCAACTTCCCGCCTAGAAAGTTTGGCTTCCGTTTGATGAGGGGCAACTACACGAGTAGGAAGATGGGCAAGGTCGAAAATTTCCGGCGGTTGGTGTCATCTAAATGAACCACAATTCCCTTCGAGGACTGCAACGACCGAGTGAGGTGCTTCTGTATCAACAGCGCCGATGGCTTGTCCGAGTCGAGAGCGGGTATGAGCTGGGGCGATATACAACCGATCAAAAACTGCACGTCCATGCAGGGTACAGCGAACTGTTGAAACGCAGAGGCGTAAAGCGCCACATCCGGGTGCAAAAAACTAACTCCGAGCAACTCCCAGGCCTTCATAGTATGATGGCCGTCTGGAATAGGAAGGATGGCACGACTAGCCATCTTCCGGAGCGTTCCTGCACTCGTGGGTAGTAGGTGGAAACGACTGATGAGCGCCAACAGGCCGCCGCGACCTGCCCATGCGGAGAGCCACTTCCAGAACTGAATGAGCCACTGAACTTTTGCAGCAGCAGCATCCCCACGATCTCGTCTTCCGCCTGACTCAAACTCCCGAAAAGCTCGTGCAGATACTGCAAGACGGTCGTCTTGTCTAGCCGGGCGACGTTGACCGTCTGTGCGGCTACCGGGGAACAGAAGGCCCGAGCAACAGGCTCGCACATCTTCGAGAGCGGAACGAGATATTTAGCGCAGCCCTTGAATACCCGTTCTTCTTCATGGGATACAAGAACAGGCGTTACGGGTGGAGATGTTTGCCGGGACGACAGAGAAAACCATGATCCGTCGATGAGGGGGATGAGAGGTAATCCGACGGCGTTGATGACTCTGCCCGGAGCCGAAACAAGATATTGCAGAATACGGCCCTTGACCATTTCGTCAGCAGCCTCTAGCTCTGACATTCGGTTCTGAGAAATTTTATATCAGCTCCACGTACAAAGAGCAGCTTTATTTTGAGATGAAACGTACGAGCAAGGCCTCCCGAAGTCGAGAACTATCTGGGTGCAATAACAAGTACTGCGAACTGGAGGGCAGCGATTCCCGTATATGATCGGGGAGCTGCACGATGGTCAAACCGATCTGGGCGAAGGCCAACAAAAGCGTGAGATCATCTTTTTCGACGCGATGATGGCAGAGGATAAAGGCACGTAGAGTCGAGGACGAGTGGAAGGATGTCCATTGGAGATAGTCGGGAAAATCGGGAGATCGAGATTGACGACCTGGGTCAATAGCTTGGGCAAAATCTGGCTCCAGTAGCTTGAGCCATTTGTATTGGCCTGCATGGATGCGGGCCACGCTGTATAGATATCTTCCGCCTCCTCGTTTTCCGCGAGGACACGCAGTAAAGTGCTCCAGGTTGTAGGAAGAAACTTGTCGAATATGGAACGATTCCATGTCACCAGCAGCCTGTTGAATCCATGAGCAATAAAACATCCCCGCCGAGGTAGAAACAAACCTTTCTTGAGATTCCGCACCTGTTCCTATTTCCTCGATATTGCGAAGACTCTGGCGATCTTGCGTAAGGGCCAGAATTCCATGCATATGGAGAGGAAAGCCAGTATGGATTGGGAGTGGAAGCAGAGTGAACAGCCTGCCGTTGAATGAGGTCGAGTCAAGGCCGATGGGAAAGGCAAGGGCCACATGCGAAAACAACTTGGCTTCCGCCAATTTGGAACCGATGGGATAACCGAGCTCGTTAGACAAGATGCACGAAGTTTCCTCGGTGCTTCGAACTGCATGGCAGAGACGCCAGGCCTGCGATACCGTCTTGCGTTGGTTATCGGCGACGGTAGTTACATCTACAGTGCATCTGAAGGTCTCCTCACGTGCGCCAGTACTGCGAGAGAATACGCGCGTCTCTGCGATGGAAAAGTCGGGAATTTCGGCGCTGCCAATGAAACACTCTCGACCATCGGATTCAATGACCTTGAGACATATATAACGGATGTGCTTCATAAACAGCATCACCACACTTAGCTCCCTCTCAACGAAGTCTTGAAAGAGGGCGCGGATGATGTCCGGATTGACGATTGTGGGCCTTATGGTGCTGATGGCAGCCTGCGCGGCAGTGCGCAGTGGCAACCGCACGACGGTACCGGGATAAAAGCCGCTCGAATCTGGACTGAGTGATGCATCGAAAGCCGCGAACTGGTTCGGATAATCATGCCCTTCTTCGGGAACACTGATCATGACCCCTCCGCGCCGGTCACCAGAAAATCTCTGGTGCGGATCGAATATGACTAACTTGTCGCCGGAGAGGTAGTGCGGGTTGTCCGTGATCTAGAAGAGAATCAGCTCTTGTGCAAGTGGACACAACCAAAACTGATGTAAGTACATGGTAGCACGCGCGAGCTCCTATGCCAAACTTGCCGATTTTCCTGGGGGGGGGCAGTCAGATAATGATAAGTGGCGCAAGCGAGGGGGAACTCACGTCTCATCGGTCGTCTTGCTTGACCCATGGAGGGTGCGAATGGCTGTCCAGTCAGAGTCGGAGAAGAGCGTATCGTTCATTGCCAGCAGTGCCGGGCCTTGGCTCCCAGAAAGGTCTTGGTCCACCACAGACGCGGAGGATGAGTGCGCAAGTCTAAAATGAACGTCTGCTGTGTTGCTGACGCGTCGTCCGAGTTCTGCAGCAGTTCACGAAGGATCCCATTTCCCATAGGATAGGAATCCAGGATACTTTTGATGATTTTGGTGAGATCGGTATGCTCGGTGAAGTTGCGAGGCATGGTTGATAGAGTGAGTAGTAAGGGTGAAAGAGGGCAATCGTTTGGCGCTTATAATTAGACGCAAGTCAAAACATGAGGTCCATAATGTCCGCCTGAAAGGGCGAAAGCCCGCGGACAAAGAGCCTTTTTGAGCCCCTTTGTGCGTCTGGTTGATCGCGGTTGCAGTGATGTTGATACTCGTAAAACGTAATACTTTCCCAGGCTGTTGTGTTTCGTCTACAAACAACCTTGTCCGCCATTTCTGATGGATGCAGACCCGTAGTCCCGAGCAATTATGGGCAAAGTAGCAAAATATATCGTTTTCGGAAATTGCTACGCCGCAGAAAGGGCAAGAAGGGTAACAGGAGCAGAGATACATTGGATTACAGGACCAGGATGCTAGATCATTCGCTCGAAATATTAGGTATGCTTAGTAGTTACCGTGTGCCGCAGCAGTGCTTCCCAAACAGCCCTCCTACTTCTCACAATACCCTAAATCGTCCCGGTGGTTGAGAGGCGATTCGAAGTGATTTGGTCCGCCAGGACATCATGGGTGGTCACCGTCGGATGCGCGACGGCCAGGATGCAGGCAGGAGGCCAGTCAAGCCCCAAAATGAGCATAAACTTCGTTTGCAAATGATGTCCGGATGGGATTGAGGCTAGATTGAGTGTACGCGATTGAAGGTGGGAGGTGCAGGGGCCAATTCTCGTCAGCTTTGGGTGTATGTCGTGCGGAGGGCCGGGGTGAGTTCTAAACCTCGAAATTTTCATGAGAGCACTCGAAATTCAGAAAGTAGAAGACATCGTCACAGATTAAGCCGCAGTGAGCGATAGAGGGCAAAGTTGAACGTCCGTTAAACCTGAGGCGCCTCGTACAGACAAGAGCCAACAGCGCGTAAAATTTTTACGTTTTCCTCATCGATAACAATAGCGTTGTACTTTTTCTTCGAGCCCGGATGGGCAATTCCGCAGCATTGCCAGATGATAAACTCAGTACAACGAATAGGGGCATTAGGGCGGTACACAAGGGCCCCTTTTATAGCTTGTTGAACGTGACTAGCCTGTAAGTCTAGAGATGGTTCGGAGGAGGAGGAGGAGGACTGAAGAGGAGTGTATCAATGATGCATCATACATCATTCCGGCCCATCCGGAGCCTTCAAAGACCCGATACGCACCTGTACTACTTGAACTTCAACTAAACCTTTCTTCCTGAGCTCGGCGATCCTAAGCGGACCATGCCATGTATTGTCGATATGGCGGCTTCAGTGTCAATATGCTTGGATCAAACCTGCGGTCATCGCAAAGGCCTCCTGACCCGTCTGCACATCCTCCGGTCCGCTTCGACCATATGACTAGTATGGTCGAAGTAGAAATATCCTGCCAGGACAATTAGCTCTCCGCCGATAATGTACCTTGTCATCGTTCTGCTCATTGGGCTGGTCATTGCCCGCTCGCACAATCCTATCCTTCCGGGTTTTCACCCGGATCCATCGTGTATCTTTGTCTCTGAATGGGACGACACGTTTTTCTGCGCGTCTAGCTCATTTAATGCATTTCCTGGCATCCCCATTCACGCAAGCCAAGACCTACAGAACTGGAAACTCATCGGTCCGCATTGCTTTGGTGCCAAGCTGAAAACGCAAGTCGATTTTTTGCAGGAAACGCACTTGAGCGACCGGAGCAGCTACCAAATCTTACAAACTCCGGTAAGCTCTGTTTCTCTTCGAAAGCCAAGTGTTGACCAGGACCAGTCGGCCAAACGAGTGGCATTTGGGCTCCCTCGCTCCGCTACCACGATGGTGAATTTTTCATCCTCACGACCCTCGTATACGACAAAATGCCCATCAACGACACATCGCGATGGATAATGTGCGCCGAACCATGTTCTCTCCAGTATTTCGCTCCGATTTACATATACACAGCTCATATTCCGCACCGACAATCCGTATGCACGCGACGCGTGGTCCGACCCGGTCCACTTTTTCTTCGACGGCTACGATACGTCGCCATTTTGGCATGAAGATGGACGGTGTACGTCCAGGGCTCGCATCCGTGGGAAGTCAGGTTTGCCTTCCTTACCAATAATTTCAAAAAAAAAATCAATCCAACGCACGTCATAGCCCTCATATTGATCAGATGAAGCTCAATCTGGATACCGGAGAGGCAACAGCGCAGGTACCGATATGGAACGGCACAGGAGGAGAGGTGCGCTCCCCCCAAATGGTCTCATCAACTATCGTTGAAGTTGCTTAGGCGCCGGAGGGCCCTCACATGCATTTCAAAGACGGGTATTACTATCTGATCATTGCTGAAGGTGCGTTTCCAACTGTGTGACCTATGCCATATGAATTTTGGTTTCAGGAGGGACCGGGTTGAACCATATGGAGACGGGGGCGAGGTCGAAGGACATTACGGGGCCCTTCACTCCGGCTCCCCACAACCCGCTCTTGACGAACGCTAATACCACTGCATACTGTGAGTTCTAGTAGCTTTATCCGCGTCATCAATTTATGTGGTTCAGTCCAGACCGTCGGTCATGCAGACCTCTTCCAAGACAGTCATGGCAACTGGTGCGTTGGGTCGCTTCAAGCTGTGGGCTTTCGTTTTCATGCTCTCCATGGTAGGTGGGCAGTTGCGCTATCAACTCGTTCTGGCCCAGAATACATATCATATCCCATGGTATGGTATGGTTACAATTGATACTTTCACCTCATGACATTTGCAGGGACGCGAGACGGTTCTGACGAATGTAACTTGGGCCGAGGGCGAATTTCCGAAGTTCCAGAATGTCTCTGGTATCATCGACGGCCCAATCTTACCTCTTCGTCCACAAATCAGAGGCGACGGGTGAGAGGCTTTGTTTGTGGAGACCTACGCAGACCAACGCAACACAGGGCTTTCATCACGGCGCCAGACAACATCGATTTCGCCCCCGGCTCGACACTTCCGCTACATTTTGCACACTGGCGGATACCCGACGCGGCAGCGTACACGATCTCGCCTGCCGGGCACGAAAACAGCCTTCGGCTGCTCCCGTCCCTGCTGAATCTCACTGGCTTCGACGAAAACTCGGCACCGACGGGGCAAACCTTCGTCGGTCGACGGCAGGTGCATAGCGAGTTCGTGTTTGGCGTCAGCATGGGGTACGCGCCGAAGCAGCTGGAGGAGGAGGCCGGTGTCTCCGTTTTCCTCACGCAGGTAAGAGCATCGTTTTGAATTCGGTCGCTGTGCTGTACCGTGAAGGAAGAATCACCATATCGATTTCGGCATCGTGTGCACCGCAAACGCGACATCGTCTTGTGCGGACTCAACGGTTCTGCGAATCCGCACAACGTCGAGCACGGCGACGTCCCCGCGGCTGGATACGATAATTCCGCTTGCAAATCCCTCCAAGACGCGCCTCGAGATCCGTGCGGATAACCTCACGCACTATACGTTCAGCTATTCTCAAGGTGGGGGCGATGCGGGGCTGCGCGTCGCTGGGTACGGCCTGAGCGAGGACGTCAGCTGGGGATTCACCGGTGCGTCCTTTGAGCCAATAGGGTCGCGTCGTTCATGGAAGTCCGATACTTTGCCAACAGGCACGATCCTGGGTGTATATGCTACAGGGAATGGGCAGAATGCGTCGACTCCGGCGTATGTATCGCAGTGGGAGTACGAGGGTATTCGACAAGTGATTAGTTAGTGCATAATAACACGAGGTCTTTCGTATGTATGGACGCGTTGTTTGGCACCAGCGGGCCAGTTGAGATTGCCGCGGCATGACCGTTCCGCCTCTTATCAGTCATGGCGACAAGAAGGGCCATTGTCGCCGCTGGTCGCGTGCAATGCAGGCTAATGTCCACGGAAGCCTCGCTTCCTTATGTGAGCTATCTACTGCGTTTCTGAGCGCAGGTCTCACCAGAAGCAAAGAGCCTGACTCAGGAGTACGCGAAACTCCTCCGGGGCGTCATCGACAATGGCTTTCGCCCTGCCTGCGTGCCCGACAGAATAAACGAGCTGCCGCGCCGAAGAAATGCGTCGCAGAGCGCGTCGCCCATTGCAGCACTGGTGTTTCCGGAATATTCTCAGGTCAAGGCGGATATTCAATATGGACTGGCTCTGAAACGTGCCAGGAACATCGTGCGCCTCCGCAGGGAGGAAGAACTGGCTCTCAAGGCGGCGGAGCTCTTGGTCGAGGAGGAGGGTCAGGTCCGTCGCGTCTTCTGCATTTGCGCTTTCCGGTCACTCACAATTTTGTTCGTAGGGAGAATGGGCAGGTCAAGAGATCGACCCCGTCTCTCTGGCTGGCCCTTCTGCACGACCGATGCCAGTGGCTATCGGCAAAGACGAGGATTTCGAGGGACTCTTCCAATTCCTTCAACGGAATCTCGACCCCAAGAAATCCTCGCATACGAAAATCAAGACATCCGAGACGAGCTCATATCCTCTCTTGGTATGCAGCCCGGCGCCGAGCTCAAATGGAATACGCCCATGGTCGAATTCAAACGTGGGTGTGTATACGAAGACGGGCGCCTCGACCTCTGTAAAAAGTTCTTGGGCCAACACATGTCGAGAAACTGTTCAATGCACTGGACCAGAACACGAACGTCTCCCAAGTGTTGATTGGGAACAATGTCATCAGTGCTACTGGTGTCCGCCGTATTGCCAAATTCATCTCCGCGCACCCCGACCGCATTGAAACTTGGTACCTTGCCGGGAACCACATCTGCCCTGTTGGTTCAAGATGCTCGTCGACTCCATGGTGAAAAGCCCGCGCATTACCAACGTTTGGCTCAAGCGCAATCCTTTGACTCCACAATCGGTCGACAACATTGTTCGGCTCATCACCGAAACCCCGAACTTGAGGACACTCGATCTGTTCAATACTGAGCTCGGAGACGAGGGTGTGGTTCGGCTGATAACTGCGATTGCCGGGAAAGATCTGCCACTGCGGAATATCTACCTGGGCGCGCTGGGTGCCGGTCAGAAAGCCGCCACCGCCATCGCTGCATACCTAGCGGACCCGGCCTGCAAACTCGAGTCGCTTTTCCTACATGCGAACCCGATCGGTGACGCCGGCGCGCTGCCCCTCGCTCACGCCTTGAAAACCAACAAGAGCCTCCTGCGCCTCAACATGTGCTCCACAGGGCTGACCTCGATGGGTTTTTCCGCCCTCTGCACCGCGCTCACCAGCCACCCGCGCATCCTGTCCGTCGAGTTCGGCCCGGCGAACACCACGAAGGCGTTCGGGCAGCGCTACAACGACATAGCGGACCGCGCCGTCCCGCAGATCGTCTCCCTCATGCAGCACGCCCCGATGCGCCACCTCGACCTGGGCCGCACGGCGCTCTCGCACGCGGGGCTGCAGACCGTCAACGCTGCTGTGGCCCGCTCGAACCTGTGCGACTTCAAAGCGCACCGCAAGCGCGTGCGTCTGGGCCCTGGCCATGGCCCGAAGCGCGCTGCTGATATCACGGGGGTGCGGCGTGCGCTGGAGGCGAACGTGCGGCGGTTTTACCCGGAAGAGGAGAGCTACGAGCAATTCGCGGAGGGGCTGGGCGCACGGTGGCTGTTTTCGCCCAAGGACGTGCGGCTAGTCGATAGCGTGTATCGGACGCGGGATAATCGCTACGAGAAGGACGCTGGCCAGAAGTGGGAGGACGGGGACCCGGTATGGGAGTTGGTGGAAGAGGATGCGCGGATTTTGGAAGCAGTAGGTCACTAACAACATCGAGACATGAACCTCACCCGTCAATCATCGTACGTAGACAAGACGGTATTCCTCCACTCGATTCCTCACAATCCCCGTTCATGTCACGTTGTATTGAGTCGGTGAGCTATGAAACTGAAGACTATGAATCGAACAACGGACGAAGAGATCCATCTGCGGGCTTACGGGGCGGTCAGGGGAAAAGCTTCTGCGGCCGCAAACCATGGAGGAGGAGGGGATGTGCAAAAGATATGAAACACACCTAGAATCCAATAAATGGATGGATTCCCGAAATAGTACCAGTATTCAACATCAGCGGTAGCGACCAACTTCTACTGTATTCTATCAGGAAAGCATCGATAGGCCCAGAACCCGGGAAATAACGAAGGAAATTCTCTTTACACTGCAGTGCAAGTGTTAGATACTGCAGTAGCCGCCGTCGACGCGGATCTCGGAGCCAGTCATGAAGCTTGACGCGTCGCTTGCGAGGTACACGATCGCGCCCTGCGTGGGTTTATATATATTCTGTTACACCAAATATCAGGAAGGAGAACGCACCGCCAAGTCCTCCGGATTACCCATCTACAACGTTTTCGGTCAGTCAATATTCGCAGCAGATGAGACAGGGAAAGTAAGTATACCCTTCCCATCGGCGTCAGACTTTCCCATGTTTTCTACATAGAGGTTCGAATTCAATGAACGGAGTGCGAATGGAGGTGAGTGCACCGACCTTGAGCTCTTGATCGTGCGATAGGACCGTCTTCGTCAGCTTGGTGAGCATGTAACCGGGACTGAGGACGTTGACTCGGACGCCCTTCTTGGCCCATTCCACTGCCAGACTAGAGGCCATGTGCTTCACGGCTACGACGAGGACAATTGGCACATGCTGAGCTCCAGATAGATTGAAAGGTACGGACCGGCCTTAGAAGCGTTGTACGGCGTTTGGGGTTGCGGGATGTTGACAATCTGAGAAAGTCGTGAGGGTTGAATAGAAGAACTGTGTAAACACAATTAGCCACACATTGGCACTCATGCTAGCGACAAGAACGATAGATCCGCCGCCTTGGGGGATCATGTTACGCGCTGCCTCCCGCGCAGTGAAGAAGGCACCGTGCACGTTGATATCATACAGCCTTTTAATGCGGTCGAACGGGTAGCTTGATGTGATCATCAGTTAAGGAGAACAGACATGGAAACGTAGACTTACTCGAAAGCGGAATAGTTCTCGACAATTCCTGGACAACGAATTTTGAGATATCTAGTGGCGGATCGACACCTACTGACCAGCTGACGCCACAACAGAGTCGACTCGACCAAAGGTCGCCATGACCTCCGAAAAGGCCTTCTGCACAGATCGCTCTGAAGAGACATCACATTCGATACCGATGATGTTGACTTTTTCCGGAGCGACGCTGTCTGAATTGAACCCATTCAATGTGCGCATAACGCGGTGAGCCTCAAAATACCAACCTGTCCGCGCAAACGTGTCAAGCTCCGCAGCTGTAGCCTTGGCCTCCTCCTCCTTCAAGTCCAGAATGGCAAGCGACGTGCATCCACTGCATGGTGAGTGAGTATCTCGTTCCGTAAGACCCAGGCGGGAGCCAAACACACGATGAGATGAAGGCGCGGCAAAATTCATATCCCAGGCCACGCGCCGCACCCGTCACCATACATACCTCGCCAGAAGTTGAAATCATTGTATCAGCCAGAGGCTCTCCAACTCACTTTCCCCTGCATTGAGAAGGACGGTAAGACCTTGGGCGCACCCGTGCTCATAAAGCGGGACGCGGGTCGGCAGAGAACGCTTTTGAACTGAAGGGCTGCGAGTCTAGCAGCGGCCATGGAGAGAGATGATCAAGGTGGGGTTGCGGGGAAATCTGGGGCGGCCAAAATTCGCCAAATCAATGAGCCGCCGAGCCGACGGTCTAGAGCCTTTTGCGACAATGTCGCATTGTATGCATTCCACACTAGACAATCTCCTGGACCATAGAAAACGATACAGAGGTCATATACTAAAGAGCGGGTATCCGGGTAGTAACCTATAAACAAGTAAAGTATACTGAAAGGTTGTGACCGATAGCACAATAATAAGGTTACGCGAATGAGCGGGCCTGGCGTGCATGCCCCAGGGGGCAGAAATATATGCGCTAATATGTGAGCGAGTCTCGAAAAGAGCGTGAAATAATGTATAATGAATCCGATAAGGAAAGAGGGAGGGTCATAGACAGGCGAACTTGGACTTGCGCTTTTGGAGCTCTTCCATCCGGACGTCCAGTTGTGTTCGAACACGTTCTTTCGCTCTTCGCTCTTCGTCCAGCCGTTGCTCGAGAGACTGCTTCTCCTGGACCACCGAGTTGCGAACACTCACTACCTCCCGTTTGGTATCCTCTAGTTCGGTGCGGAGCGCTTCTAGCTTCATATTCAATGTGTCGCGTTCTCTTGCGAGTTCCGTGGCGTGCATACGAGCTTTGCGGACTGAAGCAATGACTCTCAAAACCCAGTAAAGATGAAGAATATGGCAGGTAACTTACGGTTCTTCTCCGAGTCACCGAGTGACGTCTCCAGCGTGCTCACTAGATCCATGTGCGTTTGCAGATCACTCTCACAATGAGTAAGTTGCTTGTTGAGAGTTTTGATCATGGCCTCTTGCTCTTCAAGTTGCTTTGCCTGCTGCTCGAAGCGCTTCACGTCCACCAGGGCATTGCCGTTTTGTGACGACGAAGGGCCGACCGACGTCGCTGGCGACTCTGGCTGCTGCGAATCTCGGACGATGACGTGAACGCTGACGAAGTCTGAGAGGAAGTGCTGAAGGTGGCATCACCGTTGGCGCGAGGAGCCGGCGGAGGAGGAACCGAGGGCGGGGAGTCGGCGGAGGAAGTTTCATGGAAGGAATACCCGCCACCCGAGTGTATGCCATATTGCGGTCGTTGACAGGCCGACCGTTCGGCGGAGACGAACTCCGGGCCAGGACCTGGGATTGGAGCTCACGCACAAGGGAATCCGAGCGATTCTTCTCCATTTGCAGCGTGTCTTTCTCGTCTTTGACACGCTGCAGGTTTTCCTGCATGTCAGCTAGAACAGACCGATGACGTTCAAGCTCTCCGACAAGAGACTCCCGCTTGGAGGCCTCTTGTATAAGCATGGACTGTTCATTGCGAGTCCGTTCAAGTTCTGCCTTCAGTTCCGCAACTTGAGCCTCCAAGGCGTCTTTTTCAATGCCAGCGGTCGAATACCCAGAACGGGTCTGATCGAGCTCCCCTCGTAAACGGGCGACCTCACTCTCGTGGTCGTCCCGCTCAGCAGCGACGGCTGAGTGCGCACTGCGAGTCTGATTTAGCTCTTCCCGAAGCTTGGCGATCTCTGCTTCGAATTTTGACCCTGCAGTGGAGTGCTCACTGCGCACTTTGTCGAGCTCTATACGCAGTTGCGCGGCCTCTGTGTCCAGATCACCCCGCTGAGCACCCGCAACTGAAAGTTGCTCCTGCAGGCTTTCAATAGAGGACATCTTCTCGGCGATGATCTGTTCATGAGTCTCTCTTGTCCGCTCACGAATCAAAGTGAACTCGTCGGCCGCAACCTTGTGCGCCTCTACTTCCTGGGCAAGGAGATCTCGGTCTTTACGCAGCGTCTCGAGTTCCTCCTCGTGCTGAAGTTTGAGGTCATCCAACGTAGTGGTCAGACGTGCGCGCTCATCCGCCAAAACTTGCTCATGGCGCGCTCTCGCGGTCTCCAAAGCATCGCGATGTTTAGCATGGAGGTCGGCCAGGGAGCTGTTGACCTCTGCGAGTGTCTCTTGATGCTGAACCTTGAGGTGCATCATCTCTTGTACGTGGTGCTGTGCGAGAGAGGAGTTTTCCTCCTCAAGTTTCGTGACAGCGGCTTGGAGGGCAGATTCGTGCGCAGCCTTCAGCTTCGTCAGCTCCTGGCTGTGTTCCAGCTCGATGTGTCCAAGTAGTGAAGCCTGCGCTTCCTGCTGACTCTGGATAGCCTTGTCCAAGTCCGCGCGAGCCTTGACTGCCGCAGCTGCAGACTCGTTCTTGATCTCCGTCAGTGACGCGTTCAACCGCTCACACTCGAGACGCCATTCCTCTTTGAGCTTCGCCAGGAGACCCTCGTGCGACGACCGCAGTTTGTTCATCTCGAGTGCGTAATCCTCGTCCTTGGTGGTTAACGCCCGGACGTGCTCCGCCTTGAGGTCCTTGATCTCTTCTGCAAATGAAGCTTCCTTGCGAGCAACGGCAGCTGCGTGCGCATCTTGCAGGTCTTGTAACGCGAGGTCCTTCGAAGACTGGGACTCCGAGAGCGAGCCCTCTCGCGCAATCTCAGCCATACGAAGCTCCTCCGCGTGCTCATCGCGTAATCGCTGCAGCACAGCAGCTGCCTCAGTAGCATGGTTTTCAAGCGCCGCTGCATGATCGGCGCGAAGTTTGGTGAGCGCATTATAATAGTCCTCCTCGGTCGTTTGCAAGGTGGCCGACGCTTGCGCATCTTTCTGCTTGAGCGTCTCTGCGTGTTCCGCAGCGAGCTTGGAAAGTGCGGCTTCGTGCTGCTGTTGGGCCGCCGAGATGGTGTCATTAGCTTCCAGCGCACGCTGCTGTAGGGCTTTCTCGTGCTGCTCCTTGGCTTCCACGTGGGCCTTTGTCGCTGCATTCAGCTGATTCTGTAGCTCCTCGATTTCCGAGCTGTGCTGAGCTTCCGCTGTCTCGAGCGAGTCGACGAGACGAGTCTCTCGTTCCTTGGCTTCCTCGAGTTCGGAAAGGACCGCACTGTGCTTCTGCTGCAGATCCGCTATCTCCATCGACATATTGGCTGCCTGAATCGAGACGCATCAGTACATAGCCAAGAGATAATGTTGTGGCTAACCTGATCTCTAGAAAGGGCCGTCAAATCATCGTGCTGCCGGCGGACCTGCGAAAGTTGGGCTTTCAGCTCGTCGACAATCTCGCGATGATTGGACTCTTTCTGGCCATAGACCTATAAAAAACATTATTCAACACGCGAAATAAATATCGACGCGCAAAAAACCTACAGCATCAATTCGTTCAACCGCTCAAGTGATTCATCGTGATCAGAATGCACCGAGGAGTTGCCGTTGACATCGGACTCCGAATCCGTCACGCTACGAGACGGAGGCTCGTGGCCCATACTGCGCCGGATATTGTCGAACTGGCTGATCGTCTTCGGGGACAGGTGTATCGGATTAGCGTTGCCGTTCACACCCCCGGACGTCGGGGGGTGATAGATTCCACGGGCGCATGCGCAGCGCCAAAGCCATTAGACTCGGGGGCAGACGCTGCCGCAACTTTGCTTTCTTTCAGAGAGTCCTCAAGAACAGCAATCTCTGCCTCCCGCTCTTTCAACACCTCTTGTAGCCTCATGATCTCCTTCTCGAGGCTCGAAACTGAGCGCTCAGGCGGTTGCGTCAAAGACGGCGAGGACGCCGAATTAGGGAGCGAGATGCTCAGATTGGGCCGTGCATGAGCAGATAGGAACGGTGGCGAGTGTAAGGAATTGGACGGCGAATGCGAACTACTCGTTGAAAAGGAAGTTTTGCGCGAGTGCACCGAGGAAAGCTCCTGTGATAGCGATTGCGATTGCGAAAGCGACCTTTGCCCATTTAACGCGTCATCGTCAGTCAAACACAACGGGAAAGGAATCGAACGTAACACACCTCCCATGGAGCGATTCGGTGGAGGCCGCTTGTCGGAAAAAAAGCCGTCGTCCAGCAGAGTTGTATTGAGGTTCGCCACTACTGGACTCACGCGATCTAGTCATCCGCCGCCTGAACGGCGGTATTTCCGCAGGTTTCTCAGCCGGCGTTTCCAACGTCGGCGATTCAAGCGAGGGTTCCGCGGCGCTGCCACTGAGCTTGGCTTCTTGAATCTGCGCAGCGAGGTCTGAAATCTCGCGGAGGGCGTCGCGATACTTGGCAGTAACCGACGATAGATCAGTCAGCGTCGCGGTGTGCGTCTGCTGTAACGCATCGAGCTGCTGCTGCAACGGCGAACCCGCTTGAGTCTCCGCCGATTGGGAAGCGGTGACCTCGGACTCCAATGGCGATTTGTCTGCATCGTCTGGGAGGATGGCTGCAGTCGCCACGGGGGTCTCGACTTCAGACGGCGGCGTATCCGCGCCGTTGAGGTTGAGCTGCAGAGACTTGCGCGCTGACGCGACTTCGTCCACAACATTCCCAAGCCTTGCACGCGCGTCGCCCGCCTCTTGTTTCTTGTGTTCCCATTCTTTCAGCTTTTCCTCAAGATCGCGCACCTTCCGCTCTCGCCCCTCGAGGTCGGACCGCCAATTATCCCCGTCCGTGCGCAACGTCTCCAACCGTGACTGCAGTAGCGTCACCTCGTCCCTCCTGCGCTCGCACTCGGCTTCGAGCGCCTCAACCGTTTGTTGCAAGCCCAAAACGGATTCGTCCGTACGTGCAAGCCGCGCCTCGAGATCTGCTATGTACTTGGCCGAGTGGTTCTCCGAATCGCGATAACGCGTGACTTCGCGCTTCAAATCGGTCATAGACTCAGACGAAGTGATGGAACTTTCGTCGTACGTCTTCATCTTTTCCTCTAGGTCGCGTACGTACGCCTATTAAATCGCGGATGATACTTTAGTCAGCATGCGGCACTCAGGGTACCCAGGCCTAAAATTGCGCACCTCAGTAGACGCCTCTCGCTCAGTCAATTTGGCCACCCTGGCACGCAACTCTTCCACATAGAGTTCCGTTGCTGCGTGCCGCTCGGTGACTTGGGCCAATTCGTCCTCCTTCTCTTCGACCATCTCGTTCGTATGCCTCAGCGCAGCCCGGTTCAAATTCAGCTCAGCCTCCATCGCAGAGATGGTCTTCTCATACTCCTCGATGACGGGCCCAACAATTTCCTCGTATTTGGCCGTGCCACCAATCGCGCCCCCGGAACCACCCCTTTGCTTTTCTCCAAGCTCGCGGCGAAGGCGGGTGAGTTCCTCCGTTCTCTCGACGAACTTCTCCCGGAGGTCCTCATAATTGTTCTGCAGCTCCGTCATCTGGGCGAGAACCTTCTTTCCCGCACCCTCCAGCGCTTGTTCCCCAGAAACGGAGCTAGGGACAGCACCGCCGTCTTTGAGCCCCTTGAGCTCTTTGCGGAGCCGCTGCACGGTCCCCTGCAGCCACTCGACATCGTCCCACCCATCCTCCTTGGCATTGACGACAGCGTTGTTTTTTATGTTCCTCGCCCGGTTCGCATACTTGAGCGTGTTGACCGTCTCGCCCACGTTCCATTCCGCCGGGCTCACGCAAGCAATCATGAGCGTGTGGGCGTTGCCGCCCAGCGAGTCTTGTAACAATCGTGTCAGCTTGGAGTCTCGATACGGGACATGCGACATATGGGACTTGGCCCGTGACGGGTCGCCCAGAGCCGAGATGACGTTGCCTAAAGCAAGGAGACCGCTGTTGATGGAAATACCCTCTTTGACCCGCTCGCCAGCAGCCGCCGTGCGCTTGAGCTATGGAGGGTTGTAATGAGTGAGTTATAGAATATATATGCAGGAAAGAACCGACCCGTTCAGACCCAGCCAAGTCAACGAAGTGAAACTTGGATACGATGGTGACCCACTCGCCGCCGTCGTCATCTACGCTCTGTCGATCAGCAGTATGGCCGAGGGCACTCGAGGGCCGAAGGCCACCGCCTCGGCCCATAGCAGAAGCGAAGCTAGGTGTGGCAGGTCGCCCGCCTGTCGGGGATGCAACACGGGATGGAACGCCGCCACCATACATAGATCCCGGGCGTGCAAGGCGTGAAGGGGACCGGCCGTTCGGAGGCAGAGGGGAAGATGATCGTGGAGGGAGTCCAGACCCAACAAATTTCTTCTGTGTGAGGGTGAGGGAGAAGATGGCATGGGACCGGGAAGACTGGGCATTCATGTCGGTCTCGTTTGTGCGCCTGATTGATGATCCTTTGCGAAGCAAGCTGTGGGGTACTAGTCAGTCAGAGGATGATAGCAGAAAACCGAGGCAACGCACGTCATGACTTCGCCAGTGTTTTTCACGTTAACTTCCCGCAAACCGCCCCAGATTATATGGCCATCCTTGTCTTCTCTAATCTGCACCTCTCGTCGGCCACCGGCGGTGTCGTCAACCATCAGGTCGATCAAATCCTCGTTATATATTTCAATGAACGAGCTCTTTAATTGATACGTCCAGGCACCGCCGCGTTCCTCTCTGAGCTGCTTTGCTGAGGAAAAGATTGTGGAAACGGCGCGGGGTATGATGCCCATGCCATTATTTGGATCTGAGGGGTCAGCATCAAGATCGACCCCCGTCATTGTGTGTGTCTTTCCACTGCTGGTCTGGCCATACGCGAGGACAGTGCAGTTGAAACCCTCGAGAAAACGAGAAACAAGAGGGAGTGTGGTGGACGTGAACATGGCATACTGGGTTGTTGTTGGGCCATGGACTTGATCAAAGGTGAAGACCTGTTTTTTGGCCGCTGCCGCCGCGGATGCAGCTGAGGCTGCCGGTGCAGACCCGCTGGTTACCGGTCCTGGGGTAGCATCGACTGAGACAATAGTCGAAGAAGTCGCAGAGATCACGGAACGCTGAAAGCGAGCGGGTATTGAAGTCGAGTCCTGGGATGTGGGGGTCGTATCCGCAGAGCTGGGAATTAATTAATAATATTTCTTGGAACAAAGAGCAGTACTGACCGACTTGGACCGAGGTCGTCGTCGCTGGTGCTGACGACGGGGCCATAAATCGACAGTGAACGATGCGCGAGAACGGAGTCCGGCTGTTGCCGGGGTTACCAATCCTGATTGCAAACCTCGAAACTGTCCACAGCTGTCCACTCGTTTGTTTTGCTGTTTCACAACTTGGGCAAGCTCTGAGTCGTGGTTGCGTATACCTGCAGGTCACTATTACCATCTCTCAGTCTGATATACACAGGCTTGAATCACCATCTTTGATTTGCCTTTTGTCTGTCATTCAATTGCTCACTGAGGGCTGCTCCCTGCGTCACAGTTGCTCAGTTTGGGGTCTGCTGTTAGCGTGCCTCAGTGTTCACTCTGTCTTCATTCTTTTCGGTTCGCGGACGAGGAACGAGCAATGATTCACACCATGTGTCCAAGTCCAACCAGTCATCGACGAGTAAGGTGATGTACTTCCTGCGTATTTCATGTCCGGTTCAATATGTGGCACTCCGAATTTTCCTACTTATTTCAAGCTCACGTTGAACCCCTTCTCTTCGGCATATCAGAGGGTCTCAAGTGATGACATCAAATGCGCGACCTGCGCGGTGCCTGC
This sequence comes from Panellus pusillus, assembly GCA_013387415.1. Lineage (NCBI taxonomy): Eukaryota > Fungi > Basidiomycota > Agaricomycetes > Agaricales > Mycenaceae > Panellus > Panellus pusillus. Next base: position 29,183 of record QVIE01003017.1, read on the forward strand.
AGTTCGCTTTCAGCATTCCCGGTCTTTACATAAGTACGCCAAGTGACTATTTCCCCAACTGAGGTATTAACTTTCTGGTACGCGTTTGACAGCACAGTCCGAGAGTACTGTCTGGTCGCCGGGCATTCGGCAACTCGAGACTCACGCTCTGCGACGGCCAACGTCAACATCCTTGCATGGATCCCGGTCACAAATTGATATTTCCAAATTCCGAATATTTCTTTACTGGACTAGACTTCAAGTGGCGCTGCTTTCTTCCATCAAGTTCTATATCCACTCACTGGCATATTCTGTCTCAACCTTACGAACGAAGTTGGAGCCCTTGTTCAACTGCTAGTACTACAGGAAATTCGCCAGCTATGAACACGGCAACTTAATCTCTTGCATCCTCGCACCCTTGCTGGCGCCCATTTTCCACCCCCGCTCTTCAAATCGGCGCCCGCGCAACTTCGAAAGTTCGAAGGTTACTCGTGTACCAGACTTATACACCGGTCGGAAAATAGAGCTGCTTACCTACGCTCGTGCCTTATGACATGCTGCAGTGAGCTTTCTGCGAATCCCTTGACACTCTAGAGATCGAAGGCTCTCGGCGTATTAGAATTACGCACCGGCGACTTGCCCATGCACTCTCGTACCTTGATGAGAATCGAAGGCTACTACGACTTGTACACCGGCCGGAATACCAGCCTGCGTAAGGTGTGCTGGAACTTCAGCCGGTGATTATCCTATCCGCTTTTGACATTTGACATTTCATTTCATTCGAGATTACACGAGGCGTAAATCAATCTACATGCTGCAGTCGTATCTAAGCCTCCATCTTCCTGAACTAGTTCAGCTCGAACTGAGCCGGGAACAAACATTGAACGGTACACGGTTCCGATCGCCGGCATGTAGGTATTTCGACGTCGACGAGACTAGGCCCAGTTAAAGGAAGTTCGTCTATCCCTCCGGGCTTCCAACGCGTGCAAGATTGTAAAATACAGTACACCGGACCCCTATAGAATTGCACTAAACTACCCAGAAAATCGACTTTCCTACGGGCGAACTCGCTCAAGGCTAAAGATTGTCGCTCGCAACCCACACAGACAATCGCCGAATATTTGCCAGTAATCAGTCCACTGAGACCGGCGTGATCAGCAAACATTCTGTGAGAAGCATCTACCGGGCCGAGCTTCTATAGCGTGCCGCATTGAAGCCTACAGTACACCGGCCTATAGATTGCGCTGCGCTACGTAGTACTTTCACGGGCTATCGACTGCTATCGACCAACTCGTCAACTTCAAGGCAGCCTGTCGTAGATCCCGGGACAGGAAGTGTGGACTGAAAAATCACCGGGGATTGCACTGAGAATGTCAGCAAATCGATCCGTTGAGATATGTGAGAAGCTCATCTATGTATCCTAGGATTTCAAAGGATGACAAGAAGATTGCTGCTTAGAAAATCACCGAGGATTGCAAAACCCGGTAAATCGATCACTGAAGAAGTTCACTTCAGTGTCTCGGCTTTTAATTGAAGGGGATGAGTGGTCGCTCGCAGTACACCGGCTTATAAATTGCACTGCGTTATGTACGGATAATCAGCTTCCCCTCGACGAGCTTGGTTCCGGGCATTCAACTGAAGGCGACAAGTTGCAGTTTATAGTATACCGGTCTATAGATTGCAATGCGTTATGTACGGATAATCAGCTCCCCCTCGACGAGTCCAGATCCGGGCTTTCAAGTGAAGACGACGAGGTGCAACTCACAGTGCACCGGCCATTAGATTGCACTGCGTTATGTACGGATAATCAGCTTCCCCTCGACGAGCTCGTCTAGATTGTAGATCCCCGGGACAGTAATCGCTATACGTAGCCTAAAAGAAATCGCCGAGATGGCAAGCAAATCGATCTATAAGCTTAAGGAAGTTCAGCTATGGACTACTCGGGCTTTCAAAAAATGACAAGTTGTAGAACACAGTCCAGGGCCGGTCTATAGATTGCACTGCGCTACGCATAATTGACAAGTTCGCCATGTCTAAATCACCGAGCAATGAGCATTGCAACGATCGGTCCCGGAGGCCAATTTCGAGCGGACGTCGAGACGCTGGAAGAGTCCGAAGGCTTGGTGAGAGAAATTCGCGTTCTAATAGACCTCCGGTCAGTAAACACAAACTTGAAGACGCTCCTATGCGTGTGTGCCGACAGCCGCCTTCGCGGCCCACATACTCGACATGCGTTCCAGCTGCCGATGCCAGAAATCAGCCATGAAATCAAAATACCCACGCCCGAACTCACTAAAACGCTAAAGCGGTCTTCTCGGACGACGTCCCCTACGAGGCGCTCAAGCGCCACATGCGAGAGATCATACAGTCCCGTCGCCTCGCGCAGTGCCTCCACCATGTCCACATTTTCTACCGGACCGTTCGTATTTGCATCCAACGCAGAGCACGCATTTGAGGACAACGGTAGTGGCGGCGGCGGCATCACAGTGTCCATAGAGCACGACAGATCAGGTGGCGACGAATCGGGGAGCAAGTCCGTTGGCTTGGAAAGGAGCACGCTAGGATCGGGCAGCATAGCTGATGAAGAAAGGGAAGCAGGCTGCGAAGAAAGCTGGTAGGGAGACGGTGCAGGAGACGACAGAGCTCCGGGCTTGGCCTGCGAGGATAGCAGGAGACTGGGCGAGTTGAACGATGAGATCTGATTGGGAAGGGTCGACATATAGTGCAATTGCGTATTAGTGTTATTATTAGTCGTCGAAGCAGGTTCGGTGAAGGCATCGGGGATTTTCACGCCGGTAGGCATACGTTGTTGCCATTGAATAGAGGTAGGGATTGTCGAAGCGGGATCGGCAAAGGGATCGCGGCGGATTACGGGCACAGAGTCGGATATTTTCGCAGCAGCAGGCATACACTGTTGGGATTGCATGGAGGTAGGGATCGTGGAAGCCGAAGGAAGCTCCCAGGATTGTTGTGGGATCGCCGGTGCACGGGGAACCATAGTTTTTTTCCGCATCTGCGCCGTCGCATCTGTTGATTTACACGGGCACACGTCGCAAATCGCATCCACGAGCTGAAGAGCCTCGGAAGCGGTGGAAAAAGATACTTGGAAGCGGTGATACACCTGCTCAGCTAGTCAGTTCGACGGAGTGATAATGCGAGCAAGCAACGCAAGACCTTTTCGGAATCAGGCGAATCAAGCGGTCCATGGAGGTAGCGAAGACCGAAAGTAGTATCCCGGTAGACACCTTTGAGAGACGCGTTTTCAGACTGGTTACGGTTCAACGAGGAAAACGCGAGAAGGTCGATGTCCTCCTGGATCATGTTATTTTGCTTTCCTCGGAGGGCTCTTCCAGCAACATACCAAGATGACATTCTGCTGGTCTGCACTAGATACAGACCCACCGTTCATCGTCCATACGACACGCAACCGAAGAAATTCTAGCTTCTCGACCGATTGCCTAGTGTCCAACACCAGCCGAAGAGCGGGATTTGTGAAGTGCTGCCATTCAGACTTGCCTCCAGAGTCTTTCGAAGAGTAAGAGCGGGAATATTTCTCGAGAATGTAGGTCTTCGTTTCCGTAGTTGATGAAAGCGCCATAATTGTTTACATCGCTTTGGTTAGTTTACAAAATAGGTAGATAGATTTCCTTTTTCAGATTGAAAAGTCCACAAAGGCTTCGACCAGCCCCGCTGCAGCCTTGGAAACCACAGCCCAGCGAGGAAGAAAGGTTAAGATCTCCTCCAAAGCCGGTATCTTCCCAACCGAGTCGGCCAACCCCACACTCGCGCTCTCGTACTCCGCCCACTCACACGCGACAAGGCCTACGAGCGCCGAATCTCCCTCCCACTCAATATCGACGGTAAAGGTACGGTCCCACGTGCGGCTCCAGAGTCTCAGTTCAGTTACACCCTCTTTAGAACCTTCGAAATGCGGGAGCAACCCAGGCTCCGAACCGTGCACCGTAAAGCTGACGGGTTTGTCATGGAAGACCATCCGGCATCCTCGCGTATTCGTCGCGCCAACGACAATACGAGCAGAATTGGCGCCAAGCCTCGTGATACTGGCTTTGAGCCATGAGTCTGCACCGTGAGGGCTTGTTGATCCGGGCGTCGGCAGAAGCGTGGTGTTCCAGAGGCACCTTTCGAGACCAGTGGAAGAAGAAGAACACGAAATATTCTGACCGATCGTGGAGGGCAACTTGGGGAGGATCGAATCCTGCAAGTAAGGGCTAAGCCCTGTCAGACTAGTTGTAGCATGGGTTATTTTGCTGTAAGGCGAAGTGATGTTGCCCAAATGGACCGTTTGCTGGAAGGAGACCTTGTGACATATATGAACATCTAGAGCGCATTCTTCGACTCAGAAAACCAACCTTCGTTGGCTCCTCTTGAGAGAAGGGGAAAACGAACAAATTGAATAGAGTCGACAAAAACGAAAACAGCGATAAATGTGTATGAGACCACTGAGTGTGTTTTGAAGTTGAATGGAACGACGGGAAGAACGATCATGAACACCAGGATTGAGATACCAGCATAAACTGGATGACCAAACATCAGCGGTAATTCTCCGGCAAGATGTAGACTGACCGTTGACGGGACTGCTCCCGTCTGAAAGGGTCTGCGTCATCGCGCCGGTTAACAACACGAGGATGTGACCGACGAGTGTCACCGGCACCGTGACTGCGATAATCAGCTGCAGAATCCACCAGCCAATCGCCCCACTCTCCTCTTTCGCGGGTGGAGCGGGAGCTGACGATATCAGAGGAGTGATTTCTGTAGCTTCCGTCTCTGCCTCCGTGGGAGGAACCGCTTCGTCACGAACCGGTAGGGCAGCGTAGTGCACCCTGCGGACTCTGCGATAAACTTCATACGAGCCCTCTGCACCCAGCATATTTTCGATGCACCCGATAACGCAGGCAAGTAAAACAGCCGCATTCCAGGCGGTCACAAAATACAGTCCTCCAATTCCTGAGCTGGCAGCCCTGGTGGAAAAAACTAGCGCAATGCACGTTAAAATATACGTCTGAAGGAACATGAGGTGCTTATGCCTCTCCGGAGGTGGTTGTTAGAGCTCGGTGCGATGATGTACCCAAGCGAGATATAACTGAGTGTGAAAGCCGAAACGATAACAAGATCCGGATGTGAGTGGACGATCTATGCGGAATGTGAGACGAGTAAAAAAATCAAGATACCGCGTACGAATGGATTAAGCTTCAAATAGGCAAAAACAAGCAGCGATTGCAACCCAAAGGTAACCAGAATCGCGGCCCAAAACTTGGCCCAAATCCAAGAGTTTTTGACCCAGTTGAATTCGTAGAACCTATTCCACAATTGTTGGGCTAGATTGCTATCGCTTTCCCGCACGGGTCCGTTGAGTTGGCTGCGAGCGTGGAGTAGCGCAGTATCAGCGACGACCAATATGATCAGAAGCACAGGTCCCACGACCAGCAGAACGATATTGGACACGAGAAGAGTGTCGAGCGAAAGCACCACGAGCCAAGTGCCGAATACTGTATGTCCTCCCTGAGATCAGGCTAAGAATAAATTACCGAAGACCCTTACGGTCAAAGTAGACTGGCAGGGAGCCTGCGTCATGCGTTTTATCATTGGCTAGCAAAGAGATTCCAGAAACTTTTGCCGATTCGAGCATCGCCCACAGCGCTTTTTCTTGGCCGACGGTATGTGGGATCGCATCAAATTTGGTGTGGTATTTACTCCGCCCTCGGTAAAATGAGAGGTCGAGACCTTCCATGCCAACGCCTGTGTACACAGTATAGTCTGTCCCGGAACGGACTACGCCTCGAGCAAAGGCGTCGGCCGACAGCACATTGCCATGAGGGTTTGGGACATGGAACGAGCGGAGAGCAGGTGTTGAAGTTCCCCGGAAAAGTAGCGGGCGTCTATGCTGGAAAATCAAGCCAAGAAGAGTACGACAGACGATCATGCGCACCCTCCCGCCGCTGCGCCTTCTAAGTTGAGGAAGGCATCGGTGAAATTCGACCAGGGGTGTTTAAGGAACCTGTTTTCGTGCTTCAGAAGACGAGAGAAGCCGAAATCGAGCTCACTCACACAAATGCACCACACAATCCGTCTTCTTCGCCGTTGTTGATGTTAAAAATAGCGGTACGTTTAGGTCGATTCTTGGCAAGATATTCTACGAGTTGCATCAACGTTACGACTCCCATACCATCGTCTGTTGCACCCGATGCTGTAGATACCGAGTCGTAGTGGGCGGAGAACAGTACGCCTCCAGTTGATGCGTGCTCTGGATCCGTTCCCTGAATCTTTACCAGGATATTGGTGGACTCGCTGTACGTGGCAGAGGAAAATGCTCCCAGAGGTGCCCACGTCGCCCATGAGGCATTTGAGACAAGGTCCTCGTATACTTGGATGTAATCAATTCCGGCCGTAACGTTGCGTATGCGTTCGAGGACAAAAGAATGCACGACATCGTTTGCGTGAGAGATAAACGGATGGGGACGTTGTGCAATCTATCGACTGTAAGTTTCGGCTGAAGAACCACGTAGCGGCGCTTACATGGTGCAAATCTGCGTATGCCTGGGCTAAAGACAGACCTTTCTCGTTTTTCGGCGGGGCGGGGAGTTGGTCCCCGTAGAAGATGGCGCCGAAGAGCAAAGCATAGATGGCGACGACAAGGACAGTAGTCGGAAGAGTCCGGAAGGCCAACACTTTTGCAATGCCGTTCATCGTCGTGGACAGCTGGTGACGTACGTACGCGTGCGCGTCCGAATCCGTCCTGAACGCCCTTAGCTCGAAAAGGAAGTCCAATCAAAAACTGCACAGCTCAGCCATTCCTAGATCATGACGCCCGTGGCACGCCCGTCCGCTAGGCTGTGATCTCGAGCGTCGAGTGTGTGCCAGGAAGCCTTTACGCGGATACCCCGCATTTATATTGCACCGCAGCCGAGCGCAGCCGCTGGGTAACGGGTTCACAACAGGTACACTAGTCCACTCTGAGTGGACTGTCCCACACCAGTCATAGATGCGTTCGTTCATATCATATTCCGTGAGTGTGAGTGTTAATGTTTCCATTGGACCATAGACCAGTTTTTATGACTACGTGCGTAGGCCCCATTAAGCGTGCTGTAAGTAAGTAGTAAAGGGTATGAGTATTAGATACATTTGGAGACAATACACTATTGATCCCAATTAGTCCAAGGATGAAACCCAAGAAGGTGAATTCTTCTAGTTCTCCTTCAATAATGTACGTCGCGTCGCGTCACGTCCAGCTTTCAATAGTAGTGAAAGCTCGTTCCCACCTGTGCCCCGTGTCGGCCCCTTGCCCGCTGCGCGGCTGATCTGGAGCCTGTCCATCATCGACGCGACTGGGCAGCCGGCGTGCGCGCCAGGTGTTGACCGCGACATGGTCACGATGTACAAGCAGGCGATGCGCATATGCAGATCACGCAGCCGCTTCAAGGCCATGACGGCACCGTCGTACGGCTCGCGAAGGGCCGGGGTCTGCTGAGCGAGCTCGCGGATCGAGCGGGGGGTGGCAGCGAGAGCGGAGAGGTATTCGCGGTGCTTCCCGGGCATGTATCGCCGCATGCGGTCCATAAAACCGTGGTCCGCCCGCTTGTTGCCGTCGGAGGGTGCAGGGTATCGCCTTTGCCGCAGTTTGTGGTCCACATCTAAGAAGATGTCGAGTGCGTGCATGACACTGCTTTGCCCGGCAGATGGGCCGCTGAGATCGAGTTTCTCAGAGCTAGGCACACCCTCATAGACCCATCCCGGTGCGTCCGGACCCTTCGCGTCACTGCCTTCGAACCACGGACGCAAATCCCAATAGAAGACATGCGGATCAACGACTGCTCGAACGCTCTGGATTATATCACTGATATCCTTTATTATCGCCGTGAGACGGGTGAGATCTCGCGAGACTTTGGATATGGAGGTCAGGTCGGTAAGATTAGGGAGGTTGTTGTACTCTTCGATTATGCGGAGCATTTCGATCCCGCGAAACTCCGCTTTTGCCGAGGTCGTGTAGAAGTTGCGCTCGTCCTCGGTGCCGGAGAACAAGTTAACGAAGCGCATGTTGTCGATGGAAACAGGTAACGACGCGTCGATGAGCTCCCAGTTCCACAGGACGGTGTCGGCAAACGTCAGGATGGGAGCAATGCCCAGATGACGCGAAACCGCGACAAGGGGGACTGCGAGTGATTTTGGAACAACAAAAGGAGCATCGCCGTTGGCAGGGGGTGTGGAATGCACGTAGTAATGCACTAGCCAAGCTAGGACGAGATGTGCCCGCTGGAGGAGACGTATATTTGAGTGCAGTGGTTCTATGTCAATCACTGGCCACTAGCGATGTCGCTCGATCAAACGTGCTGAGATATGTCAAACTATCTGACTTACGGAAAGGACCTGTGATCTCCACAGCTCTCCCGAAACGCGCTTAGCAAGAGCGTCTTCTGAGTCATCCTCCCCAAGACTGAGCTTGTCGTTGGCTTCTGAGAGAGCAACTTCCCAGACGTCAAATGGTGAGGGCAGGCGAGGGAGAGGTTGGCGAGGGAAAAACCCAGTATTAATGTCAACGTCAAAGTCGATAGGCGAGCGGCGCTTGTTGGGAGTCCTGCGATTATTGGCGATGGTGGATTGCAGGAGCTCGACGGCAAGGGTGAAATATTGGTGAGGAGATGGGAGGAGATCCACAACGTTCATTGTAGGCCGGATGAGTAGGCTGGGAGGAGTGAGTAGGAAGACGGTTGAACGGTCTTCATTTTATATATTCCGACAGTTGGACACATACCAATCCAAGTTTATGCGGCCACCGAATCCGGATATGCCTGGGCGGGGTTAATGGCCGAAACATGGTAAACGTGGTGAGTAGGTCCAGATACTGGCGCCGGCTTTTCGACCAAATCGAGTCGGGCAATAATGAAATATGCTTGTTTGGTCCCGCGGACCCAATTGAATCTGTGGCTCAGTTCGATTGATGGGGATCGCGCTTGGGAACACAACGGGTGGCTATGAGCGTGACGACAGATCTCCTTCAGACATGTACGCCGGATCCCAACAGTTTGAGAGACGAGTATCCCAAGCCTAACTTCGGCAGGACGGTTTGTTCCCGTCAACGAAGGCCAACGAACGGCATGCTTCGAGCTTCGCAGCCTGTCAAGTCCCTGATTCCAGATCATCTCAAAGACCGCCGTGAGTGTCGCCGGCGGTCAATTCAGCACCAAACCAGCTCACTTTCCATGCTTCGTCCGGCGCTGCTCGGGACGGCGCGGCTACTCAGGAAAAAACGAGCAGGCAACTTGGATCCTGGCTGATCCGCCGCTCGAGATTCACCCTTGATAGTGAAGAAAGAACTACACACAGCGCAAACACGGATTCTATGAAGGTCAGGGGTTCCACCTAAGCCACACGAAGTTACCGTCCTTGTTATCCACCAATGTGGTTTTGCGCTCAACAACCTCGACGACCTTCTCTGCGACGCCCAACTTCCCTGCCCGCGAATCATGATAATACTCCAACAAATCGTCCAGAGTATATCCCATATCACCGCTGTCGGGGTCGCGGCCTGTGATTACGTCCCGGATGTCGTTTTCCGTGGGCAAGGCATATCGGAGTCGGGTCCGCTCGCTAGGTCCGCGTGCCTCTCCAGCTTCAACAGTTGGAGCGTTTGACAAGAATTTCGAATGTGGAGAGAAGAACCTCTCCACGATCTCGTCGGTGACTTCCTCCAAAGTCGCAGGATTCCAGTCTGGACGCTCTTTGGATTTGGTAACGAGAACAGCGGTAACTCCTGTAGCGAAATCCGGACTCGCACCGTTCTGATATCTCCATTATTTTCCGAGAAAAGAAGAAGAAGAATTTACGTACGCAGAAAGCAGTGGCGATCTTCAGTTCCATGTTTAGCGCCTCGGAAAGCGTCTGAGTCTTTCCCAGGCGTATGGCTTTGAGGGCGACTTTTAAGCTCGTAGGACTGCGCAGTTGTAATGTTTGGAGAGTTTTGGACGCCCATTGGCTTATCTCCGGGTTGGCGTGGGTTGAAAGTAATTCCAGTTCCGAGAAAATCCTCTCGACTCTGTCATGCTGAAATGCAAGGTCAAGTGCAACCCTCTTCTCGCCGACAAAAGGCGGCGGAGGCTCTTCTTGCTCTCGTTCGGCACTCAGCTCTTCCAGAGTACGATCAATGGTTGTCTTATCAGTCGTTACAAGATTGGAGAGTCGTTCGAGAAGCATCGGGATTCTCCTTGATGGTATATAATGTGTGGCAAAACCGTGATCGCTATAGAAGTAAAAATGTCAACGACCTCCTCAAGCGATGACAGATGGCTTACAAAACTGCCCTGCCCCTGCAGACTGTCCGAGGTTAACGCAAGGTAGGTGCCTATCTGGCCGTCCAATCGAGACATGAAGTAACTGGACCCCACATCGGGGCAGTATCCAATATTGGTTTCTGGCATCGAGAATACGGTATTTTCGGTCGCGACCCGGAAAGGAGCACCTGCGGCGAGTCCAACACCGCCCCCCACTTGTAAAAATTGTGAGGTGGTGGTGGACAGAAAAAGCAGATGGCTTACTGGTAAGGCCATCTAGTATGGCTACATACGGCTTGCGCAAAGAGGAAAGTAGCAGATCCAAATCAAATCTGAGGCGCAATTTGGCCATCTATCCTGGTGAGACACAGTGGGACTTACTCCTGCTTGAAAAATTTGATCGCTTTGTGGCGCGTCGATCATCTTTGGCTGCCTGGACCACACCTGAAGATGGAATCAGACTCAATCCCGAATGTCGATGAAACCTCGGCCAACCCTGGACATCTCCCCTGCACAAAACGCGCGCCCAGTGCCGGTTCCAACAATAACGTTGCATAGCTCGGCATTATCCCATTCCTTAACCATCGGAATAGTGAACAAGATGCCAAAATGAACTCGGAGTCGGGGTACACCGACCTCGATTTTGGGTCGTAATAACGCGAGCATCTCGTCGTCGAGAGCATTGAGTTTTTTTGGACGATTCAGAATATAGGTACGCAGTGCCAGGGTAGACTCGAAGCGAACTACGGGCTTGGGCCTCAGTTGGCCATGTGAATCGCAGTGTCCATATGATCGTACGACGTACCTCCGCGTCCGCGTCGGACGGCGGTTTTGCACCAACAGTATCCGACATGTGCCTTGCAATGGCCCTCGTTCTGTTCGATGCACTGACCCGACGAGACATAAAGCGTGCGAGCATGGAGACTCGGGGAGTGGGCCGGTGGAGCTTGCGAGTGTTTGGTAAACTCCCTTTTATGGCTTCCATCCCTGAAGGGACGCGTCTGAGTCTCGCTGGGAACACTGGCACCGTGAAATTCGTAGGGGAGGTAGAAAATACAACAGGTATCTGGCTGGGCGTCGAATGGGACGACCCGAAACGCGGAAAACACGACGGCGTCAAGGACGGGAAGCGCTACTTCACTTGTCGGTGAGGCTTGTGCCAGCCCGCGATCTGTGATTTGGTCTGGAAACAGCTCCTAGTATTCCCAACTCCGGGTCATTTATCCGGCCCACTGCATCGATCTCCTATGGCACCTCGTTTCTGCAGGCTTTGAAATCAAAATATGTCGAAATGCCCCACGGTTCTAAATCGCAGGAGAAGGTTCTGCTGGGTTCGTCTAACGGCGCCATCGAGGTCGAGGCCGTGGACTTGGATAAAATAAGAGGCAAGTTTGCACATCTCGACCGTCTCCGAGAAGTGAGCTTGGACAACGAAAATGTGTCGCACTACGATTCGGACGAACCGACAGGCGCGATACGCGCAACATGTCCAAGTGAATTAATTAGCTCTGTATATCTTCGGCACTGAAAAAGTCCGTAGATGTCCGGGGTTTGGACTTGTCCACTAGCCTGATACCCAGTTGGGATGTCATCGCTCTGATCTGCGCTGAGCTTCCAGCTCTTCAACGACTAGCGTTGAAGTCAGTTACCACAATTCACTTTTATGTGCTGCGTAATTGTCAACTACCCTGCTATTTGACAGTCGTACCGGCTACAGCCCCGAAGGATATTCAGGGAATGACACTCGCATTCCCTAATCTGCTCGAACTACAGCTCAACGGCACACTCATAACTTGGCCCGAAACGAAACGAATCACTTCAGTCATGCCCGTTTTGAGAGTTGTCGAATTGGGTTATAATCTTATCAGCGAGCTATCTTCGAGCGGGGAGGGCGGCTCCGCAAATGATCCTGGCCTTGGATCTACCCTCGAGTCAATTAACTTGGACAGCAACGAATGCCACGATTGGGTTCAAATCTGCGACTCCTTACGACCTCACCCTTCGTACCTGATCGTTCTTCTCGACCGTCTTACTGTCGCTGATGCTGTGAAAGACTAGAACGCATCGTTTTGACATCCAACAAGATTGACAAAATTCCTACTCCCGCAGCGGGAAGAACGCTCAACGTGAAACACCTTTCACTGTCGTTCAATGGTTTAGGCTCCTGGAGCGACATTGATGCGCTATCGGCATGGTGCCCAGCCCTACAGACTCTAACTCTCATTGGCAACCCTCTCTTTAACGGCGAGTAGCATGTGGAGCCTAGTATTACCAAGGCAATGACTATTCGCACAGATCCCGTTTATGTCCGCAATAGTCGGCAGCTGGCAATAGCGAGGATCCCGTCTCTGTCGGCGCTGGATGCCGCGAGTGTGGGTCCATCAAAAGTCCCAGTCACTCCCTCTTGCCTAATTCGTCCTCCGAAAAAAAGATTTCGCCTAAAGAGCGACAAGACTGCGAAGTATTCTACCTGTCGCACATTGCCCTTCACGGCCCAAAGTCCGAGGAAGAAAGGATCCTCGTGCACCCTCGCTATGCTGACCTCTGCCTCAGTCAGTGGCGGCCTTCTCCACGAGCGCCATGAGTAACTTACACGTCTAGAACACGGTCGTCCTGACGAATGCGATACCACACGGCCAGCAAAGATGGGCTCCCGCCTCATCGGTATGTCTCCTCAAAGTTTTTTCGAATAACGACTACTGGTTACGCTGCTGACGAGTACAGATCTCAATATGTATCACTGCCCCGGATTAGCACACTCGGACGCCGATCTACGGAAGCTGATAGCACCAAAAAACAGCCATATCGACAACGCCGACCGCATAACGCTGCGGGTCCTCCCGACGATGACACTGCGGGCTTTTCGGCTCAAACTCCGTAAAACGATGAAGCACACTGACACAGCCGTAGTTTGGTTGTGGCTGCAAATGCAAGACGCATCGTGGGCACCACTGGATACTGATCGGGACCCGCAGGATTTGGCCTGGCTCGGCGTAGAGTCGGGCTCACACATCATTTTCACTATACAAACATAATAAATAAGTTTCCTTCTATGAATATACGTTCCATCCGGAACGGTACAGCCAGCTAGATGAGAAAATCCAGAAAAAAATGGCAGGCGGCTTGTGGGCGCCGTCGCTTGGTATGTAGGCGCTTGACGTCGGTGCTATGCCGAGCCCGAGATTGTCGATATGGTCAACGATAGTTCAACGATCCGCACTTTTTGAAACCGAGGCTGGAGAACTTCTCCAGTTGATACAAGTCAGTCAGCCGCAGCCAAGTGGACCAGAGTGGGTAGATGGCGCATGCGTCTTGCCGCGATAGGTACCCTCGTCTTATCCTGGATCGACAGCTGCCAAAGGTCGGGGTTGAACGTCGAGATCCAAAACGCCTGATCGCCACCCCTCACGAGCGTTGGTACCTGGCAAGTCCTCACGATGTTTCGACGGACGGGTCCAACGAGAAGTAGTACACGGATCGGCGTATAGACAACAGCGATTTCGGGGCAAGAGGGAGAGAGAAAGGCAACAGGAAAAGAGAGAGAGAGAGAGAACTTAGAAGAGCATCCGCCACGCCTTTCCGAGTTTCCTGTTTCGGCCAACGTCCGTATTTCCGCACCACAGCCGAGGTTTTTTCTGCTTCAACGTCCCCAGCCAGCATCTCCGTTCCGGGAAGGCCTGTCATCGTAACGATCGTCCTTCTCGTCGCGTCTTTTGTCGTCCTTGTCCCTACGACGGTCATAAGAATCAGAGCCCCGTCGATCATCATAGCTACCCGCCGGTGGTAATGGTCATCGTACCCTGCAGGTCTTCTGTCATCATCCCTCCTGGGGGGCGGAGACCTCGCGGGGCGGCGATCGTCATAGTCGGTCCGGCGGGGAGGCGACCTGGAACGGTCGCGGCGGTAAGAGCGATCGTCCCTGTGGCGCTCGTCACGATAGCTTCCGCGGTCGTCCCTGTAGCTGCTGCGCTCATAACGATCGTCGCGGCGGTCGCTACGATGATAGTTGTCGGCGCCACCGCGCTGCCGATGAGGCATTCGAATCAGAGTCGTTCTAGACGAATTGAAAGTTACGACTCACCGAGTCATCAAAGCTGACACGGACGGGGCGCCCACGGAGGTCCTTGCCGTCGAGTTCTTTGACGGCACGTTCGGCGTCATCCCGGGAGAGGTACTCCAAGACTCTGCGTCATCGACCCCACGTCAGATATGCACCGAAGCCGTTAGGTGCGAAACACACCCCTGGTCGCGATAATCGCGGTCAACGTCAGCAAAAGAGACGCTTCCGACCTCGCGTCCAAAGTCCTTCAAATCCTAAGGGCGGAGAAGGCATGATTAGGGTCGGTCCATTCGAGGTGCAAGAGCGGGCCGCCAGGAAGAAAACAGGGTCCAATCGAGCCAATATCACCCGCGGGAAAAAACGCGGCCAAGCCATGTCCGACGAGCGAGGAAAAAACGCCATCCATGCTGAGTACCGCCAAAAGCGAGTCATTCTCGAACCAACCGGCGCCACAGGGAGAAACGACGGCCGCGGGAGGGATGACAGAACCGTACCTGCCAACTTGTGTCACGAGAAATCCCAGAAACGACGAGGCGAATGCCCGGCGGCCGACGCGAACGGGGGGAACTGAGAAAGCGTGTCAGGCATAAACATCACTCTTCGAAGCATGCGGGCGAAACGTACCCGTAGCTTCTCTCGCCATCGTACGGTTCGCGACGAGGCCGACTCTCCTTGGCGAATTCAACGACGATGCTGCGGTGTTAGCCCAGCTGAGCAGATCGAAGGATCAATGAGCGCCCATATACGCACCTCTGGCCCATGAACTGTTTCCCATTAAAGTTGGTTACAGCATCCTCTGCGTCCTACACGAAAACGGAAATGGTGCATTCAGCCGCCGGGAGAAAGAAGAACGAGAACCACACCTTGGCATTCTCAAACTCCACGAATCCAAAGCCTGTTGCGGATTTGTTGAGACCGTCGTCGTCCTGAAAAGTTCCGCGTCGAGACGAACCAGTCATGACACGGCAGTCGATAATATTGCCATAACCTTCGAAGAGCTTGGAAACATCTTCCGAGCGTGCGTCGGCGCTGAGCCCTTGGTTGCGTGGACGTCAGCATCGACGTCGCCGACGGAGAGAAAAAGCTTACTGCCGAGGTAGAGACGTCTCGACATTGTTGAATCAAGTCAAGTGGAAGGCGGAGTTTGAACCGCTGCATCAATGATACGTGGGCATATGGTCCGTGCGTGTCCAAGAAACTCATTATTTTGCAACTCGCGAAACAAAAAGAGTATAGTACATGAGATTGTGAATTGAGAATAAGTAGTGCGTATCATAGATAGACAAGCTAGTGCTGCGACCAGTTGATTGAATTGATGTCGATTCCCTCCTGGACCATCTCCCACAATGGACTGCATGGCTCCGATGAGAATCAGAGAGAAAAGGAAAGAAAAAAACACGGACCTCATGTCCCGCAGCTTTTGCACCGTCCGTACGATATGCTGCACCACAAAGTCGACTTCTGCTTCTGTCGTGAAGCGTCCAATCCCAAATCGAAGTGATGAATGGGCCATATCCTCCGCCGCTCCTGCAGAACAAATTTAGTTGTTGATTGGTTCAGATTGAAATACACTCACCCAGAGCACGTAGGACATAAGATGGTTCAAGCGATGCTGACGTACAGGCACTCCCGGACGACAGTGCGATATCCTGATAGCAAAAAAATGTTCAGTGGAGATTAGATACAGAGCCAGTCAGGCATACTTTCAGAGCCATCAGAAGACTCTCCCCCTCCACATACGAGAAACTCAGGTTCACACATCCCGGGTACCCGTGAGGATCCCCGTTCCGGACGACGTGTTCGACCTGGGAGTTGATGCTCTGGATAAGGCGTTCGGAAAGTTGAGATATCCGTTTGCTGTCACGCTGCACGAAAAGAAGGGTCGTCAGTCACTGATTCTGCCACACGATTAGATGCAAGTCAATGTCAATCGGGTCAGTACCCCTGCACGCTCGGTTCATAGCCGAGCTGGAGACGCGCCGCCTTCACGTTGCGTCTGTCCACTCGGTTCGGTTGCGTGCGAGTCTTCGTCATCCCCGGAAATCAAAGTGAAAGACAAGCTTGGACAGTGAAAGACACTGACGTTCATTTCCAATTTGGCGATCCGCGCTGCCTCACCGATACCCACGACCAAGTGGGTGGCGAGTGTACCGCTTCGGAGACCGCGTTCCTGGCCACCTCCGCTGATGATGGGCTCAAGGCGCACCCTAGGCCGCCTCCGGACGTACGCGGCGCCGATCCCTTTTGGTCCGTATATCTTGTGCCCCGAGATACTCATAAGATCGATGTTCATCTCGTTGACGTCCACCGGGATCTTGCCTACGGCTTGGGCAGCATCCGAGTGGAAGTAAACACCTCTGTGTTGCGGAGGAGTGCCCCAATTTCTTTCATCGGTTGGATAACACCCGTCTCGTTATTCACAGTCATGATGGAGACGAGCGACGTATCGGGGCGAATGGCGGCTTCCAGGGCATCGAGCGATACGATTCCATTCGTCTGAACGGGAAGATAGGTAACATCGAAGCCCTCTTCGCCGAGCTTTCGGCAGGAATCAAGCACACACTTGTGTTCCTATATGAAAAAGACGATAATCAGCAGACGCAGGGTTGCACGCAGGTTCGGTAATCACGGTTTGGGTGGTAATAATGTGTTTCTTCTTTTCCTGGTGAAACCGTGCGACGCCCTTGATGGCCATATTGTTTGTTTCTGTAGCTCCAGAGGTAAAAATTATGTCCTTCGGATCGGCACCTATGAGGTCTGCAATATGCTGGGATCAAAGAGAATCAATTGACGGAACAGCGTGTCAGTCGCGCGAAACACACCTTCCGGGCGTCCTCGACGGCCTTTTCAGCTTCCCACCCATACGCGTGCGTCCGGCTATGAGGATTCCCATACTGATCAGTGAGGTAAGGCAGCATCGCGTCGAGGACCCTTGGATCCACGGGAGTGGTGGCCTACAGTCAAATGAGGTTCCAACGGCTGAAAAGGAGCATCACAAGGGCACGGACTTGCATATCCAAATATATGGGTCTCGTCTTTTCTTTCATAGAGCCTTCCCGGACGGGCATTTCGAGCTTGAAGCCGAGCATATCTACAAGGAAATATTGTTGAGCGGGCAGAAAATTGCAGGCCGGGGCTCCATACCGGCTCGTGGGGCAAAGTGGCTCTCATCTTGGTAAGTGGAGGGCAAGTCGACGACGCTGGCCCTGCCTGCGGCGGATGGCTGAACAAGACCGCGTCTAGGTGCGGCGAGAGATGAAGTTTTGGCTTTTGCGGTCGTCCTGCGGACGGTCGAGCGGGACACTCGAGACAACATGGCCGCTGAGTGCAGGATTTGCTAAGTAGTCACGCGTAACTTGATTGATAACAGAATTTCCATTGATAAGATCTTATCCGAGAGGCCGCGCGTACTATACGCGCTGCGGCGGCATCTCGAGACAGTAAGGGTCAACGCCGCGATTTCATTTTTCATATGTGGAACAGGGAGCCAGACTGTCAGAATGCGCATTGTGTACCATATTCAGCTCGGTTTTAGCCTTGTCTTAGCCACCCACGAGGATCGTTCCGTTGTTCTGGTCATCTAAGATTGTTCAAGGGGAGTATATACTAGTGAGCTAATCAAATCCTTGCCTTTAGGCGTCGAGGCATATGGGAATCCATCGTCGAACAAGGACGACGGAAGAACAGTCCAATCTTTCTCATCATCATTAATATTGTCGCTGTACCTGGCTGCGCACAGACAGGCAAACTAACGCAGCGGAGCCACTAGCCATGACAGTACAGGGACACGCAAGCAGAGTTGAGGCACCGAGAGAGAACACTAGAATGCGAGAGAAGACAATGATTAGGGATCTGGCGGGGAAACTTATGGAGGGACGCATTCTCGCTGAGTTCGCAGTGAGAGCTTATGCGGTATGAAGGTGCCAGGAATGATACGATTCATCAGGAGTGGATTGGGCCAGTGGGAACCGAGGAGAGAAGGTATGGAGAGACGGAATCGCAATTCAACTGATACAACCGGTTTGGTGGACATACTTAATGGAGCGTAGACAGGAGGAGCTTTGGTTCCATTCGGCAGAGTGCGGAATCCGACAGAGCCGAGGGGGCCTACAGTATATGATGTGCGTTGCGGGGGTATTCGTAGCGGCTTCTACGCCGGACAACGGAGAGGAACTCGAGCTCGTATTTCTTTGGGAAGCCGGGGTGCGCAGCAGGCCGGCAAACCTACACACGCTATGTAATTGATTGTAGCTTTTTCTCCAGCGCATCGAGGAATGCTTCCGCACAACATTATCGCAAGACCGAGACTGCAGATTCTCGAGGAGAGTAATGCGTAGTAGCAACAAGTTAAGGCAGATTGTGCACCAGAATGCTTCGTGCGAAGCCGAACAAGTACTTGATGAAAGCAGCCAACAGCGCAGTCTTTGAAGAGAGGCTATATCAGATGTCATGGGAAGGGCAATTACGAACTTGCTCGCCGCAGCGCAGAGAGGTAGACAGTCCAGGAGCCATAGACTCCGTAACTGCCCCATAGCTTTCTGTACCAGCGAGGGCAGCCGGGAAGAGGAGAAGTTATCTCGGACTTCCGCCGTCCCAACGACTGCGTGACAGCCAGGATACAGAGTTTATTTCGACCGCCATCCATCATGCAGGACAAAAGAAATTATCATCCAAGAGAATGTCAGGGAACAAGCGAGACGGTGAGCAAGACCGGTCTCGAGGCACAACGCAATGGACACGATCACCGCCTCTTTCTGGAGCGCCGCGAGGGAAGCCCTAGCATACCCACCAGTGATGCACCGTGCGACCGCGTTCAGGAGGTTTGAATCTACCAAGTGATCGCTGCGGAAAATGGCATGAGCTAACGCGGCAATCCGTGCGAGGGAAGACACATTGCGCGGGCCAAGTTCTGCACCATGGCAGGCTCCAGACCCCCGTCAGCAATTTATCAGTTCGGGCTGAAATAGCCTTGTTTGCTCCTCGATAGACTCGCAAACCAGTAGCGCGGCAGGTGCTCACGACTACGCGGCGATGCTTCAATAAATTGTCATCAAACCTCACGCCGGTCGAGTCTAGCTCTTCGATGACAATACGACCGGAACTCTGAGTTGCCAAAGAAGATTCACAGAAGCCCATGCGACGGCAGCGGCCCGACAAGAGACGGACCCAGATATCACAAGGATTTTCTTCAGAGATCCGCGGAAATCATGACCGGGTTCAGGGACAATTTGGAGCACGGAGTTAGAATCTCCGCAGAGTGTTCACTTGCGCAGCAGTTCCGTGCCCACCGTGAGCGGGAATGGCGTTTGTATTGTTTCCAAGTACCACGTCGAACGAAAACCAGGTATGACGAGAGGCATAGCACCAATGACAGATTTTGTCTCCGTTGGTAGATCTTGGAAAAATGAGCGCTGATCTTCTCCATCGGCCGTTCGCGCGCTCGGTGTCGAACGGGGACGAGTGCCTGGCTGGCTGGAAGTCGTATACGACTCGGGCGGAGTCGCGTACTGAGTGATGACAGAAACGGAAGAGAAAGAGAGTTGACTTGATTTGGACCGCACCCATCCTGATCCATACTTGCATCTACATAATTGTCATGAATAATGAGCCACTAGAAGCGACTTCAAGCATAAACGTCGGCCAGATCGTCCAGAATGGGCTGCCACCCGAGCGCTGGATCGACCTCCAGTTCACCTGGGCAGGAAAACCTTACAATTTGAGCATCGCCGAATCCGACAGGTACTCTCTTTGAACAACAAGTGTCCGTTAACGCACGCGTGTGGCCACAGGGTATTCGACCTGAGAGCCGGGTTGCAAAAACTCACAGGAGTTCCCCCGGAGCGTCAGAAGATTCTCGGCCTGACGAAAACGAACAAGTTGCCCCCGGACGAGGAACGCGTGTAAGTACACATTCAACACCGGGTGTCAATCGACAAGGTGACCTCTCCGCAGAGGCGACCTGCGTCTCACCGCGGGTAAGAAATTCACGTTGATCGGAACGCCAGAGGGCGACGAAATCAAAGGTACCCGTGCGATGTGCATGCGACGCGCCCTGTGGCTCAATCATTCATTCGCGCATAGATCCTTCCCGTCTGTCATACACCCCGCTCTCCACGAATCCCTGCTAACCTGGTGTACATTACGTATAGAACTCGAGTTCCTGCCGGACGTGATAAATGACCTGGATATCGACTTTACTCAGAACCCTGCTGCGAGTGCGGCCTACCGTAACGATCAGAGGAATATCCGCAAGGTCAAAGAGGCTAGCGCTGCGCTGAAAATCAACCTCATACACCCGTTGCGGCAAGATAAAAAGCTGCTTGTGCTTGATATAGACTACAGCAAGTCGTCTTTATTTTACCTCTGACGGGGCTGCATGTTAAATAATGCTGTTGGCCAGCGATCCTGGACACGAAGCCGCTGACATCGGGGAGTCTCCCGCCCGCCGAATGCGCACGACCGGGTTTGCATGAGTTTCTTGAAGCAGTTTATCCTTTTTACGATAGTACGCCCACAAAAGAGATACACCGGCAAGCCAATCTGACCTCACCATCCATCCAGTATGCATATGGTATCACATTGCGCCTGCGCCGTCTTCCTTCTCTCCATACAATAAATAAATTTGTCGACACAGGTCCCAGACGAGTTGGGTCTGGCTAGAAACCAAACTCGTCGAACTCGGTATGATTGGCTCCGATCGAAATTACCAAGTAAGTGTCTTCTTTATTTCTTTCCCTGGCACATGAAAACAGGAAATCGGCCTAGATATCTTTCGTGCTGGACAAGACGCCCATGTTCACAGTCTTCTCTGAGCGCGACGGAAAGCCGTGGGCACACTCTGTCAAGGCGTTACAAATCATTTGGAACCACTTCCCCCAGTTGTTCGTTTCTCCCGTGATCTTCTCCCTGGGGAGGGTCTTCTAATTCTCTTCTTTTCTCTAGCAACGCGACCAACACGATCCACATCGACGACCTTGTATGTGACCTTCGAGCCGACTGCTTATCTCTGTATCCTTATTAACGACCCATCATCAGAGCAGAAACTTCGCCCTAAACCCCAACGAAGGCCTCAAAATTTCCGCCTTCAAGGGCGCAGGGACGGCCCAGGCCCTGGCCGACCGCGAACTCGACAAGCTCGCAAGGTACATGCTGCATATCGCGTCTGTGGAGGACTTTCGTACGCTTGCGCATAAGGTGGGTCCACCTGTTTCGTTTTCTTCATAACGCTGATGTCGTAGGATTGGAAAACTGTTGCGAGGGGACACCGCTTCCCTGGCTAGATGCTGCATGAGACAGTTGAGATAGGGTTCTTGCAGAGACGGGTGCGATCGTTCACTGTTTGTAGGAGTGGTACATAGAGAACGGCACATTTGTGCCGAATGTATCTGCGCTCTGGGAAGAGCGGATCCACATGGTTCTGCCAGATATACTTTCCAGACAGAGATGAGAACACAGTGTGCAGAAAAATTCAATGTATGGTGAAACTTCCCCCTTGACACTACTTGACATGCTGCAAATGACCCCTATCCGCGCACATCGACCCTCCGGACCAACGACGGCGACTCAGGCAGCTCCATGGCTCCACCAGCCCACCTGCCTCGCTACTGACGTCCGCCTCAGAACCCTCGAGGTCCGTGTCGATCCACGCATCCGCCTCCCCTTCCGGTACCACCAGGGCCTCGCTCGCCCGACCGCGATCCGACACCGGCGACGCAAACACATCCACGGCCCCTCCTCCGGCCCCAGCAGCCCCCTCCCGCTGCGTCCCCAGGCCCGGCCGCACGCGGGGCGACCGCAACTCGTGCAGATGCGCCGTCCGCGCCCACCGCTTGGCGCTCCGCGGCGCGTGCTGTGCGTCCGACGACAGCGAGTGCTCCAACGTCGCGGGTGTCGGCGGTAGCGGCCGGCGGGCGTCGCGCGAGTCCTGATGTGACGGCGTGCCGGCGCGGGCCGGAGTCGGCGTCAGCGGCCGGCGGAGCGGCGTGCGCGGGTGAGAATGTGATGAGTGCAGCGGCGTGCTGGTGCGCGGCGGGTGCAGGCTGAGCGGTCTCGGCCGCTGCTTGCGTGCGCTGCTCGTGGGCGCGCCGGAGCCGCCGTTCGCCTCGGCCGGCTTCGCATCTGAATCATCGGCGGCGGGGAACTCGTACTTCACCGGCGTCGAAACCGGCTGGGGCTCCGCCAAGCTCGCCGGCGGCTTCGCGTCGCTCTCATTCTCGTTGTTCGCGGGCCGCTTGGGCGCAGGGGTGCGGCTCCGGCTGCGGCTCTTGAGCCGTCCGACCCAGTCCCAGTCGCCGCTCCCCATGCTCATGCTGAGATGCCGCCGGCCCCATGCGCGCATGGAGGGCACCATCGCCATCGCCACCTCCCCGCGCGATCCCCGCGTCAGCGTCATGAACACCAGCACCGTGAGCAGCAGCAGCAGCTGGGCGATCCCGAGGCGCTTTTCGAGCACGATCTGTGCGTGATCTGTCAGCTGGAGTGGGACTTGGTTGAAATAGCAATTCACCTCTGAAGAGAGGTACTCCATGCGCCGCACGAGCTCGGCGTACTCCCCCTCTCCCCGCCGTCGCTCCGCTCCCAATCCCGCAGCGCCCGCGCGTGCATCTGCGCATGTGCCTTGCCCTACAGCATCCTCGTCAGCCTCCCACCTCGTCTCATCTACAGAAAAAAAAGCACTCACCACGCCCTCCACCCGCCCCAAATCCTCCCCCACGCGCCGCAGCACCTCCCGCACCGCGCCCGCGTGCTCCTCGACATACCGCGCGTACAACGTGTGGTTCGCCTCGAGCGCCGCGAGGCGGTTCATGATCGTGCGGTAGATCGACTCCCCGCCGGCGGTCGCGACGGTCGTCTCGCTGCCCCCGCCGCCATTCGCGCTGGGGCGGTGGAGCGAGGCGGACTCGGAGCTTGGCTTGGCGCTGGGGGACTCGTTCGCAGCTACAGAAGTGGAAGTAGACGCAGAAGGGTCGGCGCCGGGCTCGTCTGTGCCGCTGGGAGCGGCGGTGGAGACGTGCTGCTGCTGCTGCGGTTCCACGGACACAGCCGGCGGCTCGCTCGTCTGCTCCGGCACGGGCGCCGCGCTCGCCGTACTCTGCCCTTCCTCGGCCGCCTGGCTCTGCACCACCACAGGTGGCGGGCTGGGCGCCGAATCCGTCGAATCCGGCGTCTCCACCACCGCCTCCACCGCGTCCTGCCCCTGCCCCTGCGTCTCCGCCGCGCATGCGAAGCGAACTCGCCCGTCAGGATAGCGTGCTTCTCCACGTACTCGACGTACGACGCCGGGGTGTGCGCGGGCTCGGCTCCGGGGCAGGCTCGTGCACTTCAAGCGGCGGCGCCTCGACCTGTGCGCGCGCGCGGCTCTCCGTCTGCCAGAGGTCCCACTTGTACTCTTCGAGGTGGGTGAGGCCGTACACGCGTAGGAGCGAGACGGGCAGTAGTACTCGTTGCCGTAGTGCGAGTGGAAGTCGATGCGGATGTATCGGTAGAAGTCGCTCAGGGACGCGGGAGGGTGGAAAGACTGGGTTTGTTAGTACACTACCTTTCCACGAGAAACATGAGTTTACCTGCACGATGCGGATGTTCTTTGCCGTGTGCCGGCTAGCGAATGTCCATCCTGCGGGGTCGGTGGTGTACGTCTTGGACACGCTGACGGTAAGTCCTTGAACACGCCGCTGAAAAACTCAAAGTTGGCGAGCTGCACGGTGTCGATGCGGATGTCGTCGCACAGCTCGACCACGACGAATTGTTCGTCGCCGCCGCGGCACGGACTGAGCATGTACTTGTCGCGCTTAGAGGAGAGGATGGATGCGGGGGACTTGGCGCTGCGATGGGAAGTGTGTACGCGAGCGGAGCAGTCCAGGCTAGCGTAGTTGAAGCGGTCCGTTATTGGGACGCGGAAATGAGGCGCGGCATCCACCGGCACACTGGGCACCTCGAGTGCAACCATAGAAGACGAGTCCGCGGCGTCAGCTGCCGCTGGCGCGTGTTGCGCTTTGGCTTTTTCCTTCCACTCTTCGAACGAAAGCAACACATCTTCCTCTGAGAATTCTGTCGGTGGCAGAGGGACAAGACAGCATATTAGTGGTTCCGGAGGCTTGACCAGCTGCCAGTGGGCTGCAAGGGCCTTGAATGGGTCGTTGGAGGATGTTGGAACAGCCAACGCTGGCGAGGCGAGAATAAGGGCGACTAGAGCCGGTGGAAGAAGGGGGAACATAGATATATCCCGGTGGCCAGAACCAGGTAGACAGACGGTTGTGCCACGTACAGAGGGATTCAGACTCGGACTGCCGCGATCGGCAAACGGAATTAATTCAAAATTATTGCGGAGAACAACATATAATTTTGTTCTGAAGACTTGTAAGTCCCTTGTGCGTTCATCCCTCCCTGCGTGCAACGGTTCGGCTGAAGGGCGGGCGCGCCGACGGGACATATTGCCTACACAGCCACCCGCTTCTCTTGCTTGTTCACTTCCTCATCGGAATCAAATTCAAGTATCTGGGCAGATGCATGACCACGCGATGCCATCGGTCTCAGAGTCAGAAACTGTCTGTCGAAACAGCCCCCTTCTTCTGATTGTCCCAAATGTATCCGCGATTCTCGGCGGGAGATCTCAGCAACAAACTTGAAGAAGCATCGAAAACTTGACCTCGCGCGCTATTCTTTCATAGGCACGAACCGCGCCAAGCAAGTGCTCGAACACGCGGCGAGACACGGGGAACATGCGGAGTACACCGCATGGACGGGTATACATCTTTCTTCGCCCCGGGCGGCCCATGTCGGCCACTCCAAGCTAAACGGCCCAAACCATGCCTCGTGCTCAGCGCTCAGATCCAGCTTACAATGAGTCTAAGTACTGATTTTATCACTCGCGCCTCGTTCAAAATGTACGAATAACGGTCGAAGGTCTGCGCCGTCCTGGACCGATATGAATTTCCTTTCCGATAGTTTGGCATTCCCGTGCTTTCATCATCATCGTTGCTGCAGTCGTCGGTGACATACTCGGGTTCATAAGGCAGCCGCGACAGCCGCGACTCTTCCAGCTCAATCCGCAGCTTCGGCGAGTGCAGCGCTAACTCTGCGAGCCTGATCTTTTCAGTGGGTCGATCGCGCTGGGAAGAGATCCAAGTACTTCAGCTCAGGAGAAGGCAGGTGGAATTCAGCCACACTTCCTCGACACCACAGCGCTTTCCGCCACTACGACTGGCTCTATGACCTATGGACCCCAGCCAAAAAACAAATGATGCTCAACGCTTTGCTCAAGTACACCAATTACGGCGGGAAATTGAACTGCCTGTGTTCGTAGCGGGTTGACTACTACGGTGTCTGTCACGATCCTCAGGACGACACGAGCGGCGTGGCGGAGCAGCTGTTGCAGACTAGTGGGATAACGCGGGTCAGAATTTGTGTGATACTGGTACGTACCAGCACTACAGGGGGTGCATTCCTCTATGGAATTTCGTTGGCTAAGTTATTTCAACAGGCCAATGCCGAGATGGCGGCCTCCTCACGAGCTCTGACATGGCTTCTGGCCATGGATGGCAACCCGAATTTCGTCAAGACGGGCGGGCAGTTTCCGTATGTACGTTATATTACCGGCGCCACCCGCTCTTCGACTACGATAACAAACTGCCCCTTTTAGGGGATCTCTGACTGACTGAAACTTCTAGGCGACGGGCCGGCGCGGCGGTTTGGGACGGAAGCCGCTTGGCCACTTTTTCTGATTTCGACAACGGGCTGGATGAGTGGGCATAGATGCGCATTGATGCGCAGCTCTTTCAATTTATTATTTGACACTGACAGATAACAACGCTTCGTACGTTTCGATGATTCTGAAGTCGGCGATGCTCGACCGGTCTTTTGGGACAGCGTTCTCGACGTCAACGGCCGCTGGCCGCTGGACGATCGATCTGCCGCCAGGTATGTATGTGCCTTTTAGTTTGCTCACTTCTGTACCAGCATCTGCCCGGCAAAAAATCAGTGTTACTGGCCATGGGTACTCCACATAATGTTTCCAAGTCAGTGAGTCTAGGATTCTTGCGCATATATCGGGCATGCGCAACATCCCTCGAATTCCTTCCTCTGGGTCTGCGCATGCTCGACTACGGGGTCAGAATCATAATGCACATTTGTTTCCGTGCTATTTTAAGTTTCTGTGTAAAAATACCAGTTTGCACTACGTTTTTCGTGAAAAATCTCATTCCGCGCTACTTGTCAGCGCTAGCGCTTAGGCCTTTTAGGTTGCGACTTGTCGATGGCAAGCTAAGGATAAATTTTTGTTTGACAGAACGCTTGCTCGGGCCGCTCCGAGGCTGGGTTCCCACGAGTTGAATGCGGCGAAAACATCCGCCCGCGGCGATCACTGACCGTGTTTTGGTGACATACTTGCATGACACCGAGCAGCTCGCACATTCTCTCCTCCTGCCGCCATGTCGGCCAATTATGACGCCCTCAATGGCCAGAACCACGCGTCTTACACAGATGTTCCTCGAGATGGATCTGCTGGCTACGTGACCCCCGCCGCCGTACCAAACGTACAAACAGATGGTTAATGGTGCGCACGCCTGCTTGTTGTCTACGCTGCGACTCATTCTTTCTCGCAGTTTGGGATTCCCGTTCTCATTGTCATTATTGTGGCAGCCGTCGTCGGCGGTGTGGTCGGATCGCGCCACAAAAGCCACTCGAGTTCAGCGTCGCACTTTCTCCATCCCAGTCCGCGCTTCCGCAAGTGCCGCAAGCGCTGCTGCAAGCTCTGCCGTCAACCAAAAGCTGGCCATTGGCAGATTTGCCACGGCTACCAACAGCGAGTTCATGATGCCAATCTACCCGTCGACGACCGACTCGGCGGCATTTGGCTCCCCCACATTCGTTTCCTCCTCCAGCAGCCAG
>QVIE01002508.1:0-20317 GCA_013387415.1 Panellus pusillus
ACGGGAGAAGTGCCATGGATGGAACGGGGAGTAGTACAACGAGGAGCGGGAGCATGGGCGAAAGTGTATCAGATTGGAAGCTCGAGATCATGGTGCTCAATGTGGAGGTCAAACTCCAGCCGTGTAAGTATTTCAAAAGAGTACGAGAGAGAGAGACGAGATCGTGTATTAGTCTCTATAGTCCTACGAGCGCGGGCCTAGTAGCATGTGTCACGTTTCAGTTTGGAGCGGGAGGATGGGCGGAAGTGTATCAGGTTGGAAGCTCGAGGTCATGGTGTGTGTCAAGTTGTGGAGGGCCGAGGCCAGACTCCAGCGGGGTAAGTATTTCAAAAGAGTACGAAATCGTACGAGCGTGCCGCGCGTGCCTAGTATGTGTCACTTTTCAATCTGAATTGTACTCGGGCGCCAGGACTTTTGGGCCCCAGCTTGACCTTGAGCGTTGCCGTCGCTCCCAGATCGCAATCCTCTCTGTGGACGGCTTTTTTGTCGTCTCAGTTGGATTTGGCAGTCGTCGGCGGGCGGGCACACTGCATATCCCCACTCTGAAGCAGGCAGCCGCTTTGGACGTCGCGGACACGGACGGGCTGGCGGACATGGCCGGGTGGCGGACATACCGGCGCGGCGGTGGCGGACATACCGGGGGTGGCGGGGCGGTGGCGGGGGCGGCGGGGGCGGACATACCGGGGGCGGCGGCGGGGCGGCGGCGGGGGCGGCGGTGGCGGACATGACGGGCGCGGCGGTGGGGGCTGCGGTGGCGGACATACCGGCGCGGCGGTGGGGCTGCGGTGGCGGACATACCGGGCGCGGCGGTGGGGCTGCGGTGGCGGACATACTGGGCGCGGCGGTGGCGGACATACCGGGGTGGCGGGGGCGGACATACCGGGGGCGGCGGGGGCGGTGGCGGGGCAGGGGAGGCTTTGGACACCGTGGACGACACACCCGGGGCGACGGGGGCGGGGGCGGCTTTGGACACCGTGGACGACACACCCGGGGCGGCGGGGGCGGGGGCGGCTTTGGACACCGTGGACGACACACCCGGGTGGCGGAGATAGCGGGGGTGGCGGACATGGCGGCGGTGGCGGCGGTTGCTCCGGGCACTGGTAACTCTTGCACTCAGTGCGACACGGCCTGTTCTTAACTTTCCGCCCTTCGTCGCATTCGCAGTCCTTGCGCCGCATCCGTGGACCTGGTGGACATGTTCGTGGGCGAATCACGCATTGTTGCGCGGCACGTCGCTCCTTCTCGAGCGCCTGCTGTCTGCGCAGCTCGGCGACCAAGATATCTCTCCACTCATGCTCCGTCTTGTTCTTCAGGTACGTCATCCACGCGTTGAAGTCATCTTGCGCAATCTGCTGCTGACATGCATTCAAGTGAGGGAGCTTCTTCTGGTGGCACAAAGACGCCTTGCACGCCTGAGCGTAGTACTCGTGAATTTTTTCCTCACTTTTGGCGATAGCGAACTTCTCCAATTGTGATGCAGCGACTGCATCAAGGTCACTGCCCTGCAGCAGAGTGTGCACGAAATGAAGCGGCAGACTGGGCAGCTCCGCGCATTCCGCGGAGTGTGCGGGATGTTTGGGTGGGGGTTTCCCGTGAATTTTTGCAGGCTCTGCCGCCGAGGTTTTGTTCGCAGGTTTGGGTTTTGACAATTCCTAGGCATTTGTTCAGAGGCAAACAACAGTGGGGAACAAAGATACAAACAGTAGGCATGAATTTGCTAGCTGATGGCTCAAGTTCAGCCGCCCAGTTTTCGTATGCTAATTTCTGTTTAGGTGATTTCTAATGACTGTTAGTCAGAGAGGGAGAATCCAAAAGAATGACCACGAACGAGGTCTGTAAAGCTGCACGTTGAGGGGTGTGTAAAGCTGCACGTTGAAGGCTGCGATGTCCCTAGGCTGACCCAGTCAACACACTGATATGATTCTGTTCCCGACTCCGTCTGCTCCTCTGCGTACGCATCCATCATCTCCCTATGCGTCCAACTGAGCATCTGGCTGAGCTCTTGCTTCTCGTGCGGCGTCATGATCCAGTGTTCAAGACGTAGCTGGCGCTTCCGGACGCGCGCAAGCCACTCGGCGCGCGCAGCCGCGAGGAACTCTCTGTCCAACTCGGTGATTAGCTCCTTATCCTGTGCCTTCTTCCTGCAGCTGCACCACCGTCGCTGAGCGTCGCGTAGAATCTCGAGCTCGCGGGACTCGAGCCGGCGGAGCTGTTTGAGCCTCCACGTCCGAAAGTCCGCCCATTCGCAGCGGATGGCTTCGTGGATCTTGACTTGATTCGAGGTAGAGCACAGGCCTTGCATCTGGATCGGAAGGACACCAATTGCCGCGGGTGGAGGACAGAGATGGTAATTGTAAGGGTGCAGAGAAAGACGGTGAGTTTTTGGTTCCCATTCAGCGCTTTTAGCGCTTCTGAGTTTATACTGCTGAGAATCCAAGCAACCCAAAAGGGTTCTGCGAACCCGCGTCGCAAACGCCCCTTGTTATCTGACAGCGATAGCGGGTGGTATGGTTAACCTCCACCAGCCGCCCGGGCGCTAAACAATCACAGACTGAATTGGGCCGTCATCGCCGGTTGCTGGAGCGGACAAAGTACTTAGTTAGCCTTTGTGTGAGTCCGATAGGTGCGACATTCCGAGTGCTATTCCTCAACAAAATCAGATGACCAGGTAAATTGGTCGAGGCACCAAAGAGCCTTGTAAAACGTACGTGAGTGTCTCAGAGTCAATGAGAAAGCAGCAACCAAGACGAGAGCTGATGTCTGGTCGTTTCGCTGAAGTGATTCAGAATTTGAGAAGGAATGGAATTTCAGATTCCAGATGTGACTGTCGAAGTTTTGCATACACTTTGTATAATGTCTTATTATTTGTTGGCGTATAGGCGGAATTTCGACGAGAAGTTGCCGGCTTGCATGGAATGCTGCGCTAGAGTGTTCTTAGTACCTAAAATGGGAGACAATTGGAATGACCGAATCTAGCGGGCCCTGCCCAATTAGTAGTCCCTCTGTATCAGGTCTTGGGCGCGTATCTGTTGACAGAAGCGCCTGAGCCAGTAAAATTATCGATGTGGTGGTAGTGGTCCACGCTCATGTCTTGATATGGTGCTCGGACAGCCACCAGGCTGATGCGCCTCGAATTCGAAATAGTTTTCTAATCGCGCCGCCCGGCGCGCCGGGCCGGAACGGCGCAGGTTTGTTCCGAAAGACCGACCATCAGACAAATCGGTGTGTTTTTGCTTGCGCTGTCGTCCTCAAATTTACCGGAACCACGTCTGAATCCTCTCTGAACGTTTGAACCCTAGGAACACGGATCGCCGGTCATACTCCGAAATGGGAAACCAGAGACCGCGGCCACAGTTTGACCGTACTCAGTTCAACGCGAGACATGATTCTGACATTGAGACCTTCTAATCAGTGGTCCCAAAAACACTCGCTCATCTGTTCCCGCCTTTAGATTCACCTCGGCTCAACTTCCGCTAGTGGAACCCTGCGTTAACACTCGTTAAGAAGCTTGAGATTATGATGCGTGTCCACTGTCAATGTGGAGGCCATACTCTAGCCAGGTAAGCATTTCAAAAGAGTATGAGATCGTTTATGAGTCTCTATAGTCCTATGAGTGCGGGCCTCTGAATATGTATCATGTTTCAGTTTGGAGCGGGAGGATGGGACGGCAAAAAATTACAGTGTAGTATCAGATTGGAAGCTCGGGATCATGCGTGTCAATGCGGTGGCCAGACTCCAGCCAGGTGAGTATTTCAGAAGAGTACGAGATCGTACGAACGTGCCGCGCGGGCCTAATACGTGTCACTTTTCAGTCTGAATTGTACTCGGGCGCCAGGACTTTTGGGCCCCAGCTTGACCTCGAGAATTGCTGTCGCCCCCAGATCGCAATCCTCTCCGTGGACGGCTTTTTGTCGTCTCACTTGGACCTGGTAGTCATCGGCGGGAGGGCACACTGCATGTCCCCTTTCGAAGCAGGCAACCGTTGCTTTGGACGCCGCGGACACGCGCGGGGTGGTGGGGACGGCGGGGACAGCTTTTGGGCTGGCGGCGCCAGTTTCTGGCTGGCAGGGGCAGCTTCTGAGCCGGTGGCGCCAGCTTCTGAGCCGGCGGAGGCAGCCACTGCGCCGGCAGGGCCTGCTGCTGCGCCGGCGGGGGCAGCCACTGTGCCAGCGGGGACAGCTTCTGGGCTGGCAGGGGCAGCTTCTGAGCCGGCGGAGGCAGCCACGGGTCTGGCGCGGCCTGCTGCTTCGCCGGCTGGGGCAGCCACGGGTCCGGCGCGGCCTGCCACTGCTGCGCCGGCTGGGGCAGCCACGGGTCTGGCGCGGCCTGCTGCTGCGCTGGCTGGGGTAGCCACGGGTCTGGCGCGGCCTGCTGCTGCGCTGGCTGGGGTAGCCATGGGTCTGGCACAGCCTGCTGCTTCGCTGGCTGGGGTAGCCCTGGGTCTGGCACAGCCTTCTGCTTCGCTGGCTGGGGTAGCCATGGGTCTGGCATGGCCTGCTGCTTCGCTGGCTGGGGTAGCCATGAGTCTGGCACGGCCTGCTGCTTCGCTGGCTGGGGTAGCCATGGGTCCGGCGCGGCCTGCTGCTTCGCCGGCAGGGGCAGCCACGGGTCTGTCGGGGGCAGCCACTGTGCCGGCGGGGGCAGCTGCTGTGCCGGCGGGGGCTGTTGCTGTGCCGGCGGGGGCAGCTGCTGCGCCGGCTGGGGCTGCCACTGGGCTGGCAGCGGGGACAGCTTCTGTGCCGGCAGGGGCTGCCACTGGGCCGGGAGATGCCACTGGGCCGGCAGGGGCTGTTGCTGGGCCGGCGGCGGTGGCGGGTTGTGTCGCTCCGGGTACTTCGGGTGAACCGGCTGTGTCTCCCGGATCTGGTATTCCTTGCACTCAGTGTGGCACGGGCTTCGCGTCTGCGGGCTGTTCTTAACGTTCCGCCGTTCGTCGCAGTCCCTGCGCTGCATCTGTGGCTTTGGTGCTTGCGGGCGGATCGTGCATTGCTGCCCGGCATGCTCGAACACTTTCTTGGTTGTGGCGGACACACTTTCTTCGGTCGTGGCGGACATGCTTGCGGACCTATTGCACACTGCTGCGTAGCGCGTCGCTCCTTCTGGAGCGCCTGCTGTCTGCGTAGCTCTGCGACCACGATATCTCTCCACTCCTGCTCCGTCTTGTTCTTCAGGTATGTCATCCACGCATTGTACTCATCTTGTGCAATCTGCTGCTGACATCCATTCAATTTAGGGAGCTTTCTCTGGAGGCTCAAGGATGCCTTGCACGCCTGAGCGTGGTACTCGCAAATTTTTTCCTCGCTTTTGGCGATGGCGAACTTTTCCAAATGTGATGCGGCAACTGCGTCAAGGCCACTGCCTTGCAGCAAAGCCCTCACAAAATGAAGCGGCAGGCTGGGCAGCTCCGCACAATTCGCAGAGTATGCGGGCTGTTTGGGTGGGGGCTTGCAGTGCATTTTTGCAGGTTCTGTCGCACAATTTTCGATCGCAGGTTTGGGTTTCGGCAAGTCTAGGCGTTTTTTCAGAAGCAAAATCTAAGTGGGGAACAGAGATACAAACAGGAGGCATGAAATTTGCCAGCACATGGCCAAGCTCAGCCGCCCAGTTTTCGTACGCTGGTCTCTGTTCAGGTGATTTCTAGCGACTGTTAGTCAGAGAGGAAGAATCCAAAGGAATGATCACGAACAAGCTGTGTAAAGCTGCACGTTGAGGGCTGCGATGTCCCTAGGCTGACCGAGTCAATACACTCATATGATGTTCCCGACTCCGTCTGCTCCTCCGCGTACGCATCCATCATCTCCTTCTGCGTCCAGTTCAGCATCTGGGTGAGCTCTTGCTTCTCATGCGGTGTCATAAACCAGTGCTCAAGATGTAGTGGTGCTTCCGGACGCGCGCAAGCACTCGTCGCGTGCAGCTGCGAGGAACTCTTTCTTCAACTCGATGATTAGCTCCTTGTCCTTTGCCTTCCTCATACAGCTGCACCACCGTCGCTGAGCGGCGCATAGAATCTCGAGCTCGCGGACTCGAGCCGGCGGAGCTGCTCGAGCCTCCACGTCCGGAAGTCCGCCCATTCGCAGCGGATGGCTTCGTGGATCTTGACTTGCTTCGAGGTTAGGCATATGCCTTGCATCTGGATCGGAAGGACACCGATTGCCGCGGGTGGAGAGGACAGAGAGATGGTAACTCTGAGGGTGCAGAGAAAGACGGTGAGCTGTTGGCTCCATTCAGCGCTTTTAGTGCTTCCGGGTTTACCTGCTGAAGATACGCAACCCATATGGTTCTGTGAACCGGAAGTGGCAATCGCCCCTTGTCTATCTGATAGCGGGTGGTATGTTACCTCCACCAGCCACCCGGCGCGCTAAACCGTCACAGACTGAATTGGGTTGTCATCGACGTCGTTGGAGCGGACAAAGTACTTAGTTAGGCTTTGTGTGAGTCCGATAGGTGCGTGCTATTCCTTAGGAAAATCAGATGATCAAGTAAATTGGTCGAGGCGCTAAAGAGCCTTGAAAACGTACCCGAGTGTCTCGGAGTCGATCAGAAAGCAGCAACCAAGACGGCAATAACTCGTGTCTGGTTGTTTCGCTGAAGGGATTCAGAATTTGAGAGGAATCATGGAGTTTTCAAATTTCAGATGGGCCATTTGTCGAGTTTTGCATACGCTTCGTATAACGTCTTTGTTGGAGCTAAAGGCGGAACTCTGATGAGAAGTTGCCGGCGTGCATGGATTGCTGCGCTAGAGTGTTTTTAGTGCCCGAAATGGGAGACAATTGGAATGACGAATGTAACGGGTGCCGATTGGTAGTCCGTCTGTCTCAGGTCTTGGGCGCGTATCTGTTGAGTCAGTTGACAGAAGCACTTGGGCCAGTAAAATTATCCATATGTCCACGCTCATGTCTTAATATGGTGCTTGGACAGCCACTGATGCGCCTTGAATGGCACCGACCATCAAACAAATCTCGTTTGTGTTTGCGTGCGCTGTTGTCCTCATGTTTACCGCAATCACCGTGTCCTCTCCTCTGAACACGGAGCGCCGATCATATTCCGGAATGAAAAATCAACGACAGCGATCCAAGTTAAACGTAGTTCAACGCCAGACATACCAATTGCTGCAAAAAACACTCGTTAATCTACTCCCGCCTTTCCGAGTCAACCATTCACCTCAGCTCAAGCCTCAACCTCATTACCCGGTGGAATCCCACTTCGACACTCATTACCATGTTCTCTAGTTCACAAGTCGCACTCGTCGCCCAAGCCCCCGAAATCTTTCTGATCATCGAGTGGAACAGCATGCTTTGACATCCGACGACAGCTGGGATGTCTTGCCAATGCATAGTACTCGGTCTCGAGTAGTCGGCAAGGCACAACGATAGAGGTGCGCGCCTCTGGAACGCAGACCCTCGTGGCACGCATCGCGCGAAGGACGTTCCACTAGACACAGTCTCGTTTCCGCGCGGAATTGCTGGTAAAGCGCTACGTGTAAGCAAATGTTTGAAGCGTCTAGAATTCGTGACGGGCTCTCGGCTGTCAGTCTATCTTGGCTCAGAATGACCTTTCGTTCGCGCATAACTCTACCCATGCCAGCCGCCGTCCTTGAGGCCGATATCGAGTGCATGCTGGGATGAACACCATCGTAGCGCACTGGGAGCCCACCACGCACCCCCAGTATCCCCGCACGCTCCTTATAGCTCCAACAGTAGGACGCTACGAGGCCTAAATCCTCGCCTCATTTCTGTACCAGGAGCAAACGATCAGGATAAAGGAGAAAAATGCAGTCACCAGAGCCAGTGTCTACCCAGGTTCGTGGTCGCAAACCTTAACCAACCTGGCTTTCGTGCCGAGGGAGGTTCGAGCTGCTTAAGCCTATTGGTCCTGACATCTACGTTCTTTGTGTGTGTATGAATTCCCGTCGACGACGTATGCAATCCACTTACCAGCAGTTACCATTCTAATACCAGAGCTTAGATACGCGGAGACTTGAGTCGAACAAGCTCTTACCGCCGCCGGAAACAGGCTGACCTTTTCGTTCGTTGCTTATGTATAGCTGAACATATATATAGCTACACATTATCAACCACATTACCGGAACGATACCAAAGAGCTGGATGACCGCTGCTCTCGCCCCAGGGCATCCATTTCCTGCAGCACTCCTTCAATTCGTTTGCGGCTCTCCAACAATTTCCCAGCAATCCCCGGCCATTCCATCATTTGCTTCTCCGCTCGCTGGCCAACGTCCACTGAGACCAACTTCTGTCCAATCTTCCGAATTTTTCCGTCAACAATCACCGTGTCAATATCGCGCACCGACGCGTGCATCACGATGGCAGCGACCGGTTCGTGTTCGCCCGCACACACCATACTCGGGCTTCGAGCATCAAATACGACGAGATCCGCTAGCTTCCCGACTTTGATGCTACCGATCTCGTCTCCTAGTCCCACCGCGCGCGCACCCATGATCGTGCCGAGATTGAAGACCTGCTCGACTGTAGGCTGCACTACCCTCGGGACCTTGCCCTTTGCGACAAATTGCGCGTTACGCTCCCCTCGTGCGCTCTGCAGCGCCAGCCGCATCTGCGTGAGGATGTCGCCGAGTTGTTCGAGTGGCAGTCGACGCCGAGGGAGGATATACTGTAGAGATCCGGGCGAAAGCACACCGGCGTGCCGTGCGCCATCTGGAGTTCCGTGTCTGGGGTAGATGAAATGTGTGCGTTCGCTGCTTTGAGTCGCACTGCGTCCTCCGGTAGCGCCTGGCTCGCATGCGAGAGGAGTATGTCCTCCTTGAGAAGTTCATAGGAGTCCAACACACTCACGACGGAGTTTTCTCCTAGATGGTACAAGTTTTAGAGCTGGCAAAAGACTGCGCTAAAAATGCAATCTAACCAACCACCGCATTCTTCACATAGTGGGATGTAAAGAGCGTGATTCCCGATCTGCGCGCGGTATGGAAGAACGGTACCACAACTTCTTTGGGCAGATAGAATGCATCGAAAGCAACGCCCACACGCACTCGTCCGTCGCCAAATGGCTGCGCCGCCGCGAGATCCGCTAATTGTTTCGTTGCCCATTCTGGCACCGGCTCGGATGAAGCGCGGGGCGCGAATTGGAAGGGGGACCACGAGGCCGTATGGGTCCCTGGATTGGTGAATAGCAGAAATATGAGCGAATGCCGGAAGTTGCTGTTGCTGACAGAGCAGAAGCAGCTGGTAAATAATAAAAATTAGGTGAAAGTTGCGGGCATAGTGGGTGATACGCACAGTGAAGCAGCGGAAGCGTTGATATGTGCGTGGTCAACGACCATAGTCACCCCACCGCCAAGGCTTCCATGCACCCTCCCAGCTGACCCAGAAAACATCGTCAGGACTGTAACATCGTACGTGATGTTCCTGGTATTATAATTCTCAACTTCGGTTCCTTCGCAGGTTGTCAAGGCCGACAAACCTTTGTGCAGGTAATCCAGAAGTGAGTCATCGGCATGACGCCCCTTCAACTGCGTCTGC
This sequence comes from Panellus pusillus, assembly GCA_013387415.1. Classification (NCBI taxonomy): domain Eukaryota; kingdom Fungi; phylum Basidiomycota; class Agaricomycetes; order Agaricales; family Mycenaceae; genus Panellus; species Panellus pusillus. Next base: position 9,498 of record QVIE01002508.1, read on the forward strand.
CAGAGATGATGGTGCGTGTCGACGAACCCGGGAGATGATTTTTCCCGTGCAGTCAATGACGACCGCGTTGGCGGGGAAGAGATTCCTGGCGCAATGTCTACGATTCTGTTGCGGCGACCAGAATATCAGCTTTGACTGCAACGACATGGTCGTCTCATCATGGACAAGGACCGTTCCATTCGAAAGCAGGATTGAGGAACTCGAAGAACTGGACATGTCTTGAGCAAGGGCGGGGGTTCTTAAATATCATTATGAGTAAGCGGAACAAACAGCCAATCGTACCGTCAGTGTTACAGAAATCATACGTCAGCTGCGTTTCGGACGCTCTCCTGTGGGAATCAGGATAGTGGGGTTGACTTACGAGCTTAGCCTGCATGAGATTGCTTGAACAATCAGTCCCGTCAGCCATAAGACACCTTGTAATCTCAGGCTTGAGACCAGAAATCGTGTGGGATGGAACGGAAAAGAAATGATACACCAGCAAGTCCAAGTTGTGCGGACTGCGGGGTAGTACTTAGGCGGCGCGGGGCGGTTGCTAATTTATTGAGTGTTCCGTGTCGTCCGTACGTCAGCGCGCACGATGCGCAGCCTAAAGAAGGGAAAAGGTGTCCAGTATACAACAAAGATCGGAACTCTGTATTAACTGAGCAAGAACTGACTTCAACGTCCCGCGGCAACCGCAGCGCTGAAAATTTCTTCCGTTGAAAATTGCAAGGCGCTCGAGTCACGTTGAACCTGGTTTTCGAATCCAAGGTGCTGGCCGCTGGCGCCGAAAAATTGGCAGACAACTACCGAGTCAGCCAGAACGATGGTACACACGTTCATGAAGATTCCGATGTTCAATGCAAATCGCCCCGGTGTGAGTCGAGCTCGCAGTGGCGCAGACAGAGAGCGGGTAAGGGTAAGCCTTCAAAGATATTCAGTATGTAGGTCACCTACAAGGCATTCACAGCACGGCGGAAATGGAAAACCAAATACTAGATGGAAATGGGTGGCACTTGCCGCTCAGTACTCAGTACGCGTCACTGCACAGCGCGGAGCCACTCAGTGCGTGTCGCTGCACAGCACGGAGCAGCAATGACAAGGGAGTCACCGCATGGGCCCGGGGCTAGAACCCAGCGCGAGGCATGCCGTACACAGACGGTGAAGATGGACCTACAGAAGCCGCAGTTGATGAATGTGAAGCTAAACGAGGATGGACACACACCGTCAACCGCAACGTTGAACCAAACCACCTCGCCTGATAACGCAGGAGTCCATATGAACGTCAGTGTGGGGCAACGCTGTTAATCCAACCCAAGTTGAAAACGACGAGACGGGCTCCTGGCTTGCCTGGCAATGAATGAGGCGTGCCACGGCAAGCCGAAAACCTCGACGCGGTACAGGTGTGTTCCGGATCCCGTCTTGTATCAGTGGGATATGTGAGTTAATGGTTACTCATGATTGCTGCCGAAAACTCGGCTCAGTCCGGACAATGTCGACGAAAGCAGCCCGAGGAGAGGAGGAAGTCGAGACCAGCTTCTACGAGCTAAAATGCGCGGAACAAGGTGACACTGTCTTTGATGTTCTGGCAGGCGATTATTCAAAAGCCGGCGGACACATGCACATGCGCCTTGGGCTGGCGCCCGCTCCACTCGGGGCTGCTCCAACCGGTGCGCGACGAATGCGGAGAGTTACTGAGCATGTTATGTACACGTAGAAACCAGGCGGATATTCCGGAATTTAGTCGGAATTCAGCTTTGAACCCCGGAAAGGATTACCTGGGACCTGTGTCATCCCCTCATGCTCGGTCTCCTGGCCGAAGCCAGTCTCAGCCTGTCTCAGCCTGACAGCTTGTCAGCTAGAGCGGGAAAAGGCGGGAAAAGTGGCAAATTCCAGGTGTGGGCAAAGCAGGTTATGTACATTGTATTGCAGCATGTCGATTGCAAGGTGTGCGGATGAGGTGGATGCAGATGTACGTGCGCAGAAGAAAAATGCGGATGTATGCGATGATATGTACGGAAAAAAGTCAAGCATGCAACAAAACGAAAGCTGATACCAAAAAGCCAAGCTACAAGACGGATCTTTACCTCTATAACCGTACAGAGTATTCACAATTGTTGGGGAGGGGTGTCGTTGCCCGCCCTAGCGGGGAGAATCATACAGGTATGTGCGCGACGGCGGTTTGCCGCCATTGGCGCCACCCCTCTTAGCGCGCCCGTGGCTTTGCACCTCGTCCGACCCGCCGCTAGACATGCTGGCACGCTCAGGAGGATAAGCACGGGCCACCAGGCCCTCGGCGCTGGACGTCATCATCTTGTCGACGCCCCGCGCAGCAAACTGAACGAGCTGCTCTTCCGCATCGTCGCCCGATCGCGCGCCTTGTCCTTCTTCTCGCGCCGCAGCAGCTTCAGGCCATCCTTCCTCGGCAACGGCAGTGAGCTCTTGCTCGTGTTCGGCGACGCGCGAGACCCGAAGCCGCCGTGGTCGTGCCCCGACTGGCTTGCGCTCGGGCTTGTAGTCGACAGACTCGCGTACGACTCGCTCGCGGCCAGCAGCGGCATCGGCGGCGGCGGTATCGACGCCGGCAGACGCGTGTCCCTTGCCCTGTACACGACCCGCATCTCCGTCGGGGCCGGGCCCCCCGCGGCCTTGGCGGCCTGCTCGAGCTTCCACAGCTCGCTCGGCGCCATAGCCTCCTTGAAGCCGTCGCTGCTGTCCGCCGAGCGCGACCGCGCGCGTCGCGTGTGGAGCCCCGCAGCGGATGCAAGCGGCACGAGCGGCGGCGGCGGACGCGTGTTTCGTCTCCTCCTGAGCGACCGCACAGACCGCGCGCGCGAGAACGTGCTCTTCGCGTCGTTAAAGCTCGGCGTGCCGCTGTCGAGCGACGCCGCGTCTCCGATCGGGCGCTCGAAATCGCTGGTCATGTCGTCCTCGCTGGAGTCGGAAAGAATCATATCCGCGTCCACGCTGCTCCGCCGTGCGTACCGAATCGGGCTGGGCGACCGACTCACCCCTCTCTTCCCTCCCCGCCCCCTACCCTCTTCTCCCCTCTCCGCCCCAACCCAGCCCCGTTACCACCACCATCGTACAGATCCAGCTCATCATCATCCAGCTCGCCCTCCAAATCCGGATCCACCGCACTCGCAAAGATAGGCGGCGAAAGCAACACCCCGTCCATCTCCTCCCCGCGCACCTCGCCCTCTAGCGCCGCGAGCCACGCGTGCCCTGCTCCGAGTCCCGCGCCCCCGCCGACTCGGGGTTCGCGAATCCGTCGTCCTCGTCGAGCGGGTGCGAATGGATCGGCGGCGTCAGCGGGCCGGGCTCCACGCTCCGCCGCGAGGCTCCCGAGACTTCCAGGGGGCGCAGCCGCCGTCTATCGCGCTTGCCGGCAACGTCCCCCTCCGCGAACAGCTGCTCCTTCTCGTGCATCCAATCGCGAGACGAAGCAGGCGTCGTCGCAGCCGTCGCCGGGCTCTCCTCATACCCCGATCCAGACCCAGACCACGCTGACCCGGACCCGACCCGTCGTCCCCCCACCGGTGCTGCCACGTCGACGACGCGGGCGTTGAGTTGGCCGTCAACGGGCTCACGCTGTACCCAACCGAATGCAACCCCGCACCGGCGCTCGCCGGGCTGCCGCGAGCCGCTCGCAGCACGGCGCCCATGGTCAGCGGAGGCGGCGCAGCAGGCGACGGCGTCGGGCTGTTTCCCGCGCTCCCGCTCCCGCTGCTCGGCGTTGGGCTGGACGCAGATGCGGGACTGCCACTGTTAACGCCACCGCGCGCAGCGACCCTCGCAGCAGCCGTGCGAATTGTCACGAGCGGCGGATGCGGGTGCGGGTGCGGAGGCGGGGGAGGTGGTACGAGCGCGGATGCCGAGCGCGATGCCACCTCGCCGTAGGGGCGCAGCGGCGGCGGCGGAGGTGGAGGCACAGGGAAAAGCGGGATGAGGGGCCCCGAGACCGATGCGGCGCGCCCATGGCCATGTCCATGGTGCGCCGGACGTACGTTGGTGACGAGCGGGGGCGGGGGCGGTGGTTTGGCTGTGTTTATTGGGGTTGAGCCGGAGGAGGATGAGGGGGTGCGCGAGTGCGAGATTGACAGAGGCGAGGGAGGGGGAGGGGCTGAAGCTGCGTTAGTCAGGGATTCGGGGTAGCAGGGAGGATAGACAAAGGGAAAGTCAAACGAAGAGTACAAAAAAAAAACTTTGCACGACCAAAGTCTTTGTTATTTCAATTCCAGAGGGCAAACTTGAGACAGAATCCCGTCCATCCGGTCCCATGCTCTCTCTCTCTCTCTCATGCGCAGCGAGAGATCGGAAGAGGCAATAAAAACAAGTCAAATGGGCGCGCAATTCCCATCCCCATTTGACGACGCCAAGCAATTCCAAAGAGAGGCCCGTATGACAAGGAGAAAAACGACTCACCCCCACCACTCCCACTCCCGACGCCCGGGGGCAAACTCGACTTGCGCTTGGCGCTGACGACGCCGATGACCACTCCACTTGCTCCTCCTGCGCCCGCAGTAGAAGCAGGCGTACCCTTCTTGATCGCGCTCTGGAACGTTGCACCAGAGCTGCTATTTTGCCGCTGGAACGAGGCGCGCCGGACGAGCGGCTGCGCAGAAATGACACCGACACCGGCAGCCGCCGCGATGCGCTGCTGCTCCGCGCTCGCCTGCCTCCTGACGGTCCTCTCCCTCTCCCTCTCCAGCGCCTCCGCGCTCATCTTCCTGCGCAGACCCCCTGCTGTCTCGACGGACGGGCGGCGGGAGAGCGACGGCGAGGCCTTGCGCGACATGGTGGAGGCGGGGGCGATGACTGTGACGCCGCGGGAGTGCGAGTCCGCGGCGGGGCGCGGGGCCCAGACGCCCGAGACGCCGTCGAAGGGGAGCGTCGGAGAGGGCCCTGAGCCCGCGCCAAGGTGGAGCGTGTTGACGTAGGGGCGACATATCTGATAAATGCATGAATATATTAAAGTGCGAGTTTTCAGACGCAAAGACGCACGAAGAGCCGCCAGCCACGGGGGTGTGTTGTCTTGTAGTACTGCGCTGCTTTGCACGGGAACTAGAGCCGCTGCCTGAGGCTACCGGCGATGGCAAAGGCGGAAGCGGGCGATTAGAAGAAGGCGAAGGGGCGTCTGTACCGGCAGGTATGGCCAAGGGCTGGATCGGGACAGAGATGCTGGCCCGGCGCGCAGAGGGGGCGGAGGCAAAGGCAGAGGTCGCGCAGGCGTCAGAGGCGGGACCGGGGGCGACGAGGAGCCGGAGATGGGGAGGTTGCGGGTGGCAGAACGGGGACGGCGGGCGGCGGTGGGGGGCACATACGGCTCACGTGGGGGCCGAGGGTCCCGTGGTGCACAACAGTCCAGCCAGCAGTGGTCGTCGTCGGGTAGAGTGCAGTGGCCATGTACTCTTGCGGGCGATATGTCTGCGTTTTTTGCTCGACAGACATACTAAAGTGAAGTTCAAGGTGCCAATTCGGAATGTGTCACATGACTATTGTAAAACACGCCCGCTCATGCGCAGATCCTTATCGGCTTGGTTTCATGCCTCCGTCAATCACTGATTGCACTGTGTACCCCATTTACTTACCCTCCACTCCACGCCCAGCGCATGTACACCATCGTTGCATCCATCTTCCGTCCCGCTCTCAGCATCCCTTCTTCAGCTTCCAGCGCTCACATCCACTGTAATCTCAATCTTGGCACGCCGTCCCCCTGACAAAAAACAAGGTACAAAAGATCGTGGCGCTCTCCTCAAAGTGCTTCTTGCTTCTCAATCTTACGGCCCGACACGCCTAGCGCTCGGCGGGGTAACTCGGAGTATGTGTACTTCCTTGGTGGCACACTCGACATTCCATCCTTAGAAAGCCGAGTGCCGGAAATTCGCATCGCACACGACATAAATACGTTAGCGCGCAAGTGCAGGCAGACGTGGCCGCTCGTAATAATATTCAATTTCTTACCAATGCCATGTAGATAACAGGATCTTCGTGCAAAGGATCGAATCTATATACTAGGATATCAAGGACTAGACGCTCGCCCACGGTCGCCTGCAGACTCCGACTTCGTCCGCTGGCATGTTCTATACATACGCCGCACCGCACCGTGCGTGCACCCCGCTCGGAAACTCACCCCATCATCCATGTAATTGTAACCTCGCCGATCGTCGCGAACGTCGAACGCCTCGAGCATCTGAAATCACATCAGCGATGCTCGCCGGACCAAACTGTAAGCAGCTTCTCATTCTCACAATTCTCATCATGGCAATGGCATGATCTGGCATGATCACCGCCCGACGGATCGCCGCGTCGCATCGGTAGCAGTAAGTACTTAGTAAGTATACAACGCGTACATAATAGGCGTACGTACATACATGCTTGCCGGTTCATTGAACTTCATTCGATAAAATAACTGTGGACCTACAAGTAAGTATGTATGGATATCCACGTCGATCTCACAACCCTCGTCGGAGTCCGGACGCCTCGCGTTGAAGCAATTACTACAGAAATCTGCCGAATGCTGCGTCCTCTTCAAATTTTGGGGCAGCTAAGAGCGATCTCCATGCACGTGGCGCTGCACGACCTGCAGTGTGCACAGAATCAGATTCATTCCATCTTCCTCAGATAGACTTCTCCAGAATCATGATCACGATGATTCACCGCCCGAAGTTCGCTCGCTGACATGATATGATATGATATGTCTGTCCAGTGTCCAGTGTCCACCGCCAGCGTAGTGTAGCTAGTGTAGGCTAGCGTGAGGTGGGACATTACATTGAATTCGAGCCGAGACTCGCCGGCTGTCGTGCGAACCGACTCCAATAAATTGAACCACTGGCATGCCGACCGACCGACGGTTGATCACGACAAGTTGATGTTGCAACTGCCGTGCCCGCAGTGGCCCGCACAGAGAAATTAGGTTATGTAGATGTATGGATTCCGAGTCCGAGTCTCGGCGGCAGACCCAGCCTCTGCGCCCTCGCGACTGGCGCGTCCAGGTTATACATACACACTGCCTCCTGGACCGTTGCGTTGTCAGTCAGTCGCGCGGCCGGGGTTGTAAGCAAGCAAGTTACTTCAATACCACTCCAGCTGAGAGCTGAGCCGGCCGTTCCGTCGTTATTCCTGTACGAGCACGTCTGCATGCATGCAAAGCCTGAACAGGGACGGACGGACGGACGCGCATACGAAAATGGGAAGGACTCCGCCCGGTGATAAGTTGTGATTTGAGATTGCGATTGGAGCGGGTGTTGCTTGTTAGTACATAGCTTAGTACTGCTTAGTATGTATGCCATAGCGAGCACTGGTGCCAGGCGATCGGTCGTCGGTCGACGAGTCAGTCTTCTCGCTGAAATTCAATTAGTTGAACATGCACTGAATATGCCTCCAAGTACTTATTATGAGTTGGGACAATTCCCGAGTCCGTATGGATCTTGTTCAAGGACTTAGAATCCGGTACGCAGGACGCAGGTGTTCGAAATGAGTCATAACTTGCTAACTTCCAAGTAGGCCATCCTGATCTTCGTGGCACTCCAGTTCGAGCCTGCCTTCCTGAGGTTGTTAGCAAGTCGCACCCTGTTCCGTTCATGTCACTATTTTTTTCTTTGAACTTGAAGTTGAAGAGAATCAGCTTGACAAAAGTATCAGGTGCGCTGGAATTAGAATAGAAAGTTCAACCGTGACGGTATCGACTCTCAACTTTCAAGTGTCGAAGCACGGATCAAAGCTCGTCGCACGCACGTCCAGCTGTCGGTCGGCTGCGATGAAGGTTTCAATGAGTAGCTAAAACGGCATCATGAATCACTTACCCGCGCGAAAGACAGGAAACGACCCGTCCGATGTCCGCCTGGGCACTCGAGGAGTCGAGCACTTGTTTCATTTACCATCTTTCGAAGCACGCGTGATAGCGCGTAATGCGTAACGCGTACGGATCAGCAGGGATCAGCGAGCGGTCGATGAGGGTCGATGTCCGCGATCTGCGTCGCCTATAGGCGACGCGTGCGCGCCGCCTGGCGTGTCAAAGCGTGTCAATCACTCGCGTCGCGTACCAGCGCGTACCGGCCGCCCGGGCACTCACGCTGGCCCGGGTTCGGACGGCGGGATGCTCTGCTTGTTTGTTTGTTTTGTTCCCATCGCCTACTATAGCCGTAGCCGCGGCAATTATTCATTTTGCGGCCGCTCTGCTTTCTGTAAGGTAGGTAGGTAGGTAGGTAGAATTACACGGCACGGTCCCGCTGAGGAACGCCGGTTCCGAGGAGTAACACGATATAGTACGCACTAACTATATTATCAGCGACTGGCTAGTGGGCCACACTAGCTAGTGGGCCACTTGGTTTTATATGAATATCCATGAGAGCTTCTTAACCACTTGTTACTCGTATATTGTAATGCATGCAAGTACCGTCCCTGAGACCAATTTTGGGCCAGTTTGATGGAGCTGTCATGATGCTGTACCCCGTTGCCGACCGGAACCGGTGACCGAAAACGTGTTTTCCTATTTGGGCGATGGCATCGCTTGCGGTAAAATGACTCTATCTCCACGGCCTCTCCACCGTTCCATGACCTCTGGTGCTCATTCTGCTCAGCAGACCCCTGGTTATGTCTCGGTACCCCATCAACTACACAGTACCCCACAGTACCCCACTATTCTGTTCACAATCGGCGCTGGCAGGTCGAGTTTTGTGCTCTCGGGTGTCTGCTCGCTGGTCTCGTAGTGCAAGCAATTGTGGGGCTATGCTTCCAGAACTTGGCACGCACAGTACGCATACCCAAAGCATTCTTTGGATGCTCACCATACCATTTTAGCGTTTTTTTCTTCACGTCACTGTGGCCGTTTGCGACAAACCACTAATTTACGCACGTCCGACATTTCGAGGTTTTTTGGGAGATGGACAAGCTTGGCAGTGGGGATGGAGATTCATGTGCGTTCCTATGACCCACACCTCTACTATACAAGCTAATCTTGTCTATACACCTCGTCTCGGTGCTGAGCAAGAGCACATCGTCGAACACCCATCAGGCCATTTTTTGCCATGCCACCAATACTAAGTCATATGTATGCCAACCTGTCCATTACACTCCCAATATGATATTTTGAGCCCTCTGGCACTGTTCGAAGATGCTAGCGGCCATATGTTGGCATATATGGCTGGTGCGGTGATGTCTTGGTCAAGTCTCATTGCCTGACTTGAACGCGTCAACTCTTCATTAAAAAAGGCCGGAATGAACAATTTTGGGTGGGACCAAGGCATTGCCAGGACAAGTTTTCCATTTTGCAATGCGTAGGCAACACAGGGAGACGAAGAATCGTGGCCAATGAGTGCAATTCCCACGCATGGCCCACTAGGCCGTTTTGGCCATTTTTGGACCTGCCCCGGCAAAATATTTCCCATGTCATCGAAACGTCACCCAATTGAGCGCCCGCGGGCTCTTTCAATTCGTAAGAGCCTAGTCTACGTCCTGAAGCCCTAAAGCCCCCAGGGATTCAAACCAATTCTGGTTAAAATACCTAAAACCCTTAAGGTGGCCCACTGCCCAGTCACAGATAATATCCCTGTCCTCGGGCCTCTCTGAATCCGCCTAGCCGAGCTCACGGTCGCAGTGCGCCGTCGTAGAACTAAACAAAAAACAAGAAGCAAGTTAGCACCTGAAACAAGGAATGTCTGCCGGTAAAGCATCTACGGTCGAAACACGGAACGGCATAGAACACTTGTAGTTCACAATGCCTGCAGTGCCATGTTATTCAAAAAGTATGTAGAGCTTTTCCGCTGCCAGTGAGTCAATTTTTGTCTGTTCACCAATTCAAAATTTTGTGCACCAGGTTTAGCTAGATCTGCAGCCCACAAGTCGTGGCTCAAGAGAAAGCAAGCTGGCCAAGTTGAACTAGGACGGTGTGACGGACTCAAAGAGGCATATTCCCAGTCTCTGTACTGAATCATGGCGCCAGGCTTGACCGGATGTGTCATTTGAGAAGTTGAACATTTGGCTGATGAAGTTGCGAGGTCCAAACTTTGACTTGGTTGCTCCTTTGCTGTCCAGAGCCACTTTGAAAGGCTGGGCCGGATGATACTTTGCGAGCACTTAAGTTTATAGGCACATTCATCTACTATCAAATGATGTTCTCAATTTCAAAGATCCAGTAAACCATTTTGCGCGGTGCGTGAATATTTAGCTCATAAAATAGATAGATAATGAAGCTGGAACAAGAATTTATAGCCGCTAGGCCTGCGGACTGCTCTCCCAATACGACAATTAATCTATACGAATATTGGACGAGAGGGTAAGTGGCAGTGCACTGCTTACTAAGAGGATGAGCAGCACAGGCGGCGGGGATGACGATGGACAGAGATCCAGCAGTGAATACTTATATATGGATGAACGCGAGATACAGTGCAAAGGACATGTTGGATCTAGCGTACCATGCAGTGGAATAAGCTTAAAGTATGAGAATGAGCTGGATCCGATGCCATCGAAGTGGATGTCGGTGGATGTCGTGTTTTATGGAAAAGAAAATCCGTCCCAAAGGCACGTATGGATCCACCTCGACACCAAAAGGCACCTGTGTAAAGACTACTCTGAGGCTACTGTGGCCTTTATTGGCGGACAGAGCGGCTCAGAGCAGCAGCGGAGGGATACATTTGGGTGTTTTTTTTTTTTCTAGACTCCCCGACACCTTCTAATGGAATTCACAGCTGTAGGGCGCATTGACACCTGTCCAAGCACTTCCTATGAGTGAAGGGGGTGTGGTGCGGCCGCGCAGCGTGTTTTCAAAATTAGATGATGGTGGTCGGGATCCCGGGATAATAGTATGTGATGTGAACGATTGGTCTGCGAGGCTGCTC
>QVIE01001192.1:0-27601 GCA_013387415.1 Panellus pusillus
AGGGCGGTCGAATAGTCGTATGCGGTGAGCATCGATATGGGGACTTTTGACTCCCTCAATGATTGGAGTGTCCGAATCGTGACCTTTTCCCTGGCTGAGAGCGGGATGAGTTGTCTCGCGAGAGACAACGATGTTCTTACTTTTGGTCGCATCACCCGCCTCCTTTGGTCGTACGCTCATCCACCGCGTTGACTCCGAAGGACTGGGGCGGCCAAATTTCGGAAGCTTTGCGGGAGACATGGCTGTAGCTCTTTTCCAGGGGTCGGCCGCATTCCTTCAAGAGTCAGAATTTTAGACCGGCGACCATACGATTTTTCTGAAAGGGGTCACTCGATACAGATCAATTGCGACACACTCGCGTGATCGGCCGGCCGACGCCGCCCGCAATTTCCGCCTTGGGCGCATGGACAACCGCCCTGTTTCTGGTACTTGTTCCCCCGCGTATGCGATCCCTGTACGTTCGCGGCTCAAATTGGTCCAGCAAACGAATTCAACGATCCCCCATCCAAGGAATTTGAGGACCTTTGCAAGCGATACACTATCTGCACCATCTCACGCGACGGGCTGAAAAAACCATGCGGATGTCACCGAAGCAATCGCACGAAGAAGTTACAGCTCGCGCCGCTACGGGTGGGCCGTCATACATCGCCTTCATCTGGTTTTTCGACGCCCGGGGTTTCGAACCCTTCGATGAACAGATGCTTCCGCCATTGACGGACAATGGATGTCGTTTCTTCAGGTGGTTTCAGTCCCTCCTTTTGCCCCGCTTTCTGGCTTATCCGTGCCCTCAGCGGCGGTGGGGCAGGCTACGACGGCGTGCACACCGAGTGGATGGCAGCCAGGGCGCATATTATGTAACACCCCGACGGCGTTCACCGTCTCCACGCGCGAACGGGGCGCTCATGCTCATCCTGGCAGCCACTCGCGCGATAGTCAGGGCCATATGTACACCAGCGCTGGAAAAGTGGCGTGGAGACCCTTCCGTGCCTGGTGATCTGCTCCCGATTGTCCCTGATGTTGAAGGTCTGAAACTCGGATCATTGGTCTCGGTTCTATTGGCCAGGCACTTTCTGTGAGAGCGCAGGCCTGCGGCATGGAAGTCGTCTACCACAACCGCCGCCCGGTACCCGATTCAGGTCAGGCTTCAGCGTGTATGCATCACTTCGGTTCAATGTCTCTCAGAAGCAAATGGCGCGACGTATATCTCGATGGACGAGCTATTAGCATTGTCAGAGATGTTATCTCAGTAAACTGCCCTCTTACGCCCTCTACCCGCCATCTGCTCGGGCCTGCCGAATTCGCCAAGATGAAGACGGGAGTGTTCATTGTCAACACGTCCCGCGGCCCTGTCATTGACGAGGAGGCGTTGGTTGAGGCTCTCAAATCGGGTAAAGGTCAGTGCGTGTTGCCGCCTGCTTTGTACAAGTGTGAACTTCTCAGTCTCTCGCGCGCGATGGATGTGTTCGAACGCGAGCCTATCGTTCACCCGGGCCTTCTAGACCCCTCGCTGGCGCATCGTGTCACGCTGCAGCCCATACGACTGGAGAACGTCTAACGCGTTGCACAGGGTGAAAGGCAGATATTCAAGAGTTTGGAAGAATACATGCGGGGTGAAAAGCCGGAGTGTGCTGTGAACGACCCCAAGCTGAGAACTGTACAGTAGATATGCTGAATTGCTATATAGTATTATATGCGGTCTGTGAAGTCCCCAGAACTGACGCCCTCTGACTCGGAGCCATGAAAAGAGTGGAAGAGACTGACAACACACCTGCCCTTCCAGCTCCTCTAAGTTCTAACCTTCTCTCCATCCCCTCTCCATCCTAGTGCGCGCGTTCGGGGAGTGTTGAGAGGGCGTCTGAAATGTACGGACGTCCAACACTTATTTATGATTCCATCACCCTATTTTGACCTTGGGGCAACCGTAATCGGCAGGTATCGGCCCGCTGCTCAGACAAATGATACCCGTCGCCCATGCTGTTGCGTCTAAAATAGACGAGATAGCGCAACACCGCTGGGGTGGTCCCGATGTAGCCAAGACGTAGGCTCGTCGTTGTTAGGTCTAGCTACGATACACACGCGCCCTGCCATCCAGAAGCCCTTGCCAAACATGACCAAACAACCACCCGACAGATCTCCCTACCACATGTGCCCACTGCGACATGGCGGCGTCCTCGCCGCCCGATGCCCTCCTAGTCCCAATCCCCCATCTCCTCCAGCCCCTGTCCCACCTCCTCGACGCGCCACCGCTCAACCTCCGCCATTTCCGCAGCTCTTAAAGCTGCCACCGCCGCTGCTTCCGCCGCTGCCTTGCCCCCTTCCTCTACGCGGATGCGCTCCATGAAGGCCTTCTGGGCCAGTGCTAGTGGTGTCCCCTCCCTCGCAATGTAGGGCCGTAGCCTACGCGAGCTGAATGTACCGTCCATAGCAATGCCATTGACGGTTTCCAGCTCGTACGAGTTTCGGATGCGCGACCGAATGCGATGCGGCTCTGACCAGCGGACAGTAAGTTTCCTGTCGTTGCTCATCGTGTAGGTGAGGTCGTTCCGATAAACCTGCACGAGCTCCCCGCGCTTGAAGTCCACGACGCCGGCGCGCGACGCCAAAACCTTGCGGTCGAAGGCGGCTTTCTTCGCCAGTGTATACGCGACGCGATTTGCAAAGCCATCGAGGCGCTGCTGCTCCACGTAGGCCATGTGGATCGACGCGTCCTCTGCTGTCAGAGCGGATGCTGCCACCTCGATAGGCGTCCTCGGGGTGTTCACGACCTGTCCGAACATCAGTTCTTTCGGCGAAAACTTGACAGATGGGAGCAATCGGGAGTTCATTATACGTATCGCCTCCTCGAAGTGCTCGGGCCAGTTTAGGGGCAGCGTGTCCTTCGTCATCGATCTCCAGCCGTCCTCCCCGACGTCTGGCGCGCACAGCCTTGCCAGAATGTAAATCAAGATTTTGTTGGCGCCCTCGACCAAGCCGTTAACCCAGGGTGAGTACGCCGCGACTATATTAAGCTTGATGCCGCGCGCCCTGCAGAAGCGCTCAATCTGACGGTTTTTGAAGTGCCGGCCTTGGTCCGCCTGGAACGTCTCCGGTGTCAAGTAATTGTCGCAGATGTTGGTCAGCGCGCCCTCCGTCGTGTCTCCCGATCCCGCGACCGTATACTTATAACCCCACACGTTTTGCGTGCAGCAATCCAGGTACAGACCGACGTTCTTGAAGCCGCCAATTCCCTCAGGCAGCGAGAGGTAGTCGCCGACGACCAGTTCGAATGGATGGCGCCGCAATATCGGGTCCATGAGCGAATGGAGATGTGTTGGCCCAAAGCCCTTGCACTTTGCGCAGTCAGCAATAGCGCTAACAATTGACTCGTCCAGCCGCGGGCTGTGATACTTATCGAGCATTGCGAGCTTCACGCTGTCGCGATGGAAGTGACCCCCTTCCGCATGCACCTCTGCCGCCTTCGCTCGGGCCTCTGCACGCGTCAGGCACTCCCGCCTCGCCCGCGCCCGCGCTGGCACGCCACCTCCAAGCCGCCATAGCTTGCCCTCCGCAATGAAATACTTTGTTGCGCTGTGACGGGCGCGCTTGCGCTCCTGCATGCTGGTCCCAAAGTCGAGCTCCAAGATGGCATCGATGATCTGTAGGTACATCGGCTCCTCCTTGAAGCGTTCGCGCAGCTCTGACGTGCCCTGCGGTACGGTCATGACCAGGTACGTGTCGCCCACCTCCTCGACAACGTAAACATCATTCACGATTCCGGCACGACTCTCCCAGTCAGGAGACACGGTCCACTCGCTGCCGTCGCCAGCCACCTTCGGGCGCCCTTCATCAGCGCGGCTCAGCGCATCTGCAACGGTGTTCGAAGCTCCCTTGATGTGCTCGGCGCCAACGATCTTGTAGCCCATCACGCCGTCGCGCCAGCGGGTGTGGGTGACATTCAGCTTGTCGTTTACCATTATGTCACGCAGAGCCTGGCAGTCAGTCTCCAACTTTACCGGTTGTCCCCAAACAATGTCCCGAACTTATCAAGAGCATATTTGAGGGCTGCAAACTCCAAAAGGTGCGGCGGGTATCGTTCTTCCGAGGGTGACGTCCTTTTGAGGCAAACGCGATGGGGTGGCGCCGCACCACATCTCCGCCTCCAGGCAGGGTTGAGCGCATCATCTGCGACAACACACCTGCGAATGCGTCTTTGCTACCGTCCGTCGTGACTATGAACGGATGCTCGTGCGTGGTATCGAACCGGGGAGCCTGCAAAACGGGTTCCGACAACAAGATGCGCTTGAGGTTGAGGAAACACTTCGTGTGTTCCTCTGTCCACACCGGCGCGAGCTTGAAACGCTTCATCACGCTGTGGAATATGTGCTTTTTCGCACCCGCCGGGACCTTCGCGGCCCGCACCAGATTTCGCAGAGGAAGCTCGATCTTGGCGTAATCCTTGATCAAATCCCGGAAGTATGCAGTCAGACCAGGAACGCGTGTAAATTAAGGGCATCCTCCGGCTGCTTCCAACGGACGACAGCTGTAATCTTCGTCGCATCAGGTGCAACACCCTGAGGCCCGACAGTGGCACCCGCAAAAACGGCCTCCGTCATGAAGAGCTTTGTCTTCGCCGCAGACAACGACAGACCGCCCTCGCGTATGCGAGTAAAGATGAGCCGGAGTTTGGACATCATCTCCCCAAAGTCGTCTGCTGCTGCGCCACCGTCGTCGACAAACAGTTCCATCACCGCTTTCGCAAGCAAGTCATGTAGCTTCTGCGCGCACATGTAGCCGAACTCTGTTGGAGCATCCGTGAGTCCGAAAGGCATACGCCTGTACGCGTAGTACCCTTCCCAGGTATGAACATCACGATGTATGGCTGGACCGCGTCCGCGACTGGTATCGCAAAGAAGCCCGATGCAAAATCAAAGACGGAAATGTACCGGTGCCCGGATAAGCGGCGCTGCTTTTCACGGATGTCACCTGTGGCATTGCGACCACCTTCAGGAGATTGTTGAGCTTGTGGAAATTCTGGCAGATCCTCCACTTCGGCGTCTTCGCTGGGGCTGTCGGCTCGCCCAAACTCGGTCTCGGGGGCAGGTCGGTGTCAGGTGGTAGACCGCTCGCACACACTCATCGTTGAGTGCATGTTTCAGCTCGTCCAGGGTAAGGCCGCCGCCATCGTGCTCTTTTTGTGCTAGCTTGATCGGAGACACACACTTGACGTCTCGCGGATGAATCGGGCGAATGATACCCGCTGCCTCTAGAAGGTCAGCCTGCTGGTGCATGTATGCCATCTGCGGTGTGGTCATCGGCCGCTGATGGACTTTGTACTGAAGGTGTGACCAGCGGGATATGAGGTGCGTATTCGGCGTCCTTGACAGGTTGGACTTCGCTGACCGCAAGCGCGAAGACGTCTGCAAACTCCTCAAGCAATCCTCGGACTGCGTCACGTTGGTCAGAGCTGAGGTCAGGCCCTATCTCCACCAGCCGGAGGACTTCCGCACGCGCGCGGGTTGGAATGGCGCAGTTGCCCTTGTATACAGAGACTCGGGTGCTTGGGAGACGTAGGCGTCTGTGTCGTAAAGATCGCTATCCAGCCAGCTACTAGCCTCGTGGTCAGCGTCGACTTCCACCGCAAGAATAGGTGTTTCAGGATGTACTCCCCTCGAGGGGGATGCGCGTTCCCCCACTGAGCTTGTGCGCAAAGGCGGTGACGTATCAACCGCCTCCTCTTGCAAATTGTCCGCCCCGCATGCCCACTGCGTGCTAGCCCGTACGTCTCTGCAACATCCAAGTCAATGGCACATAGGTCTGCAATTGCGGAACGGTCATCTACTCCCCTCGCGGGGTTGCCACGCAAGCCCCCGTTGAGTTTCCACGCGTACGCCGCTTCTTCAGTGGTCTATCCTGTGACAAGGACGGTGCCAAAGCGCCAGACTCCCCGTCCTGCCCGCGCTGCTCCCACCACGGCGGTCCTTGCTGATTTCTTAACAGCACCCGTTTGGAGCCGACATTGACCTCCACGATGTCCCGGGCGTAGTCGTGAACAACACCAAAGAGCGCTTGAAGAGGCTTCCCGAACAGGAAGTGCCAGCCGCCGCCGCTGTCGAAAATTTCAAAGGCGCCGACCGCCCGCAGCCCGCCAACGTCGATAGTGCCTTCCCATCGGCCCTTAGACAGAACCACCACTCCGTTTGCCATCCGAAGCCGCTTCCTCGATTGCTGCGCGGCACCTGCCCGATGCTTGACCTTCTCCCACATGCCACTATCCATTGCACCCACCAGCGCGCCACCGTCGAAGAACGCCTTTACTCTCACGGTCTCGCCCTTCGGTCCCTCACATGCAATCCAATGCTCGAAAGGCTTACACCGCTTCTCGTCCCCGGCCCCCACCGCGTACAAGTCAATGGTGTCGTATTGATCTGCAGACAAATCATTCGAATCGCTTTGTACGTTAGGGTGACTGGGGTGTGCTCTCGACCCCGGTTCCCGGACTATCCGTTGGGTCTCTACTCGGACAGTCCCTCGCCAAAACCCTCCTCAGCGGACGACGCAAACGAGTGCATCCAGGCGAGGTCGTCCTGCTCCTCGCGAACTTCGTTGACTGCCACGGGACGGTCCTCCTTGAGGTACTTCCAGCAGAGGCCTCTGAATGTCGTCTCCTTGCGAGGAAGTGCCGGCCCGGGGCAGTCTTCGCGACGATGCTGCGGAGTCGTCACTTTGCCGCAATTGAAACACTCACCCGAGCACGGCGGGGCCGTTCCGGGACTCAGTGGGTATCCGGTGCGCTCCAGGAGCACCTGCTTGCCGCTGTGAAGGTCGTTCCAGTCCTTCATACGCTTCGCGTACGTTTGCTGACCCGCTGGGTTGTCGGGGAGAGTACCCCCCGGCCTTCCGAGCGCTGCTACAATGCGCCGGAGGTGTTCCCTCCCTTCTTCAGTCATGGCTGGCGGGGTAAACAGGTTGCCCCTCCCGCCCCTGCACCGAAGGCGTCCCGGACGGGCGGTGTGGCGGGTGGCGCACGTGGCGTAGTAAGCGTAGCCCGTGTCATTTGCGCCGACATCTTGCTAACGGGTGTAAGCGGCGCCGAACGAGCTTTGAGGGAGGCCACATCGCGCTCCATCTCTTGCGCCTTGCGTGCCTTCGTGACCCCTTCATGGATGTGGTTGCGGTCGACTGCTGCGATCGCCGTGGTGTAGGTGGTCCAATCCGTCTGCGTTGCGGGTACTTTCTCACGCAGGACCTCCGGTAGGGCATCCGGGACTGCCAGATGCTGCTTGCGGTGTTCGCGATCTTTGCGAGTTTTGCGAGTTCGAGCAGCCGACTCGCGTAGTGGACGTGCGCGTGGACTTCGACGTCACCGACTTTGACGGTGGTGCCTAGCTCAGCAAGGGTGATGCGAAGCCCCAGCAGCTCGCGCTCGTATTCTTGCGGCGTGCGTTCCGCGCGGACGGGACCCGGGAAGCGAGTCGTGAAAGCCGCCTCTAGATCCTTCCACGTAGTGACCCTCGTTGCGGCACTGCCTTGGAGATCCTTGAACCAGTGCTCTGCTGGGAGTCCTCCTGGAGGTAATCCTCGAAGGCCTCGATCTTCTGGGCTTCTGTCAGCGCGCCGCCGCGCATTTGCGTACGAAATTTTTTCAAGAAGGTGGTGGGTGTGATTTTCGAGTCGAGCTCGCCGGAAAAACATGGGCACGTTGTCTTGCGACATGATGATGCGTCGTGGTACGGCGGATACAGCTGAAGTCGCTTGCGGGGATGCGGTGGTGCTGAAGGTGATAGCGGGACCAAAAACGGGCAGTTCGTCGCTTGAGCTGCTGCTGAGCGTTGATTCGTTTGATGGGCTCGGGGAAAGCTCGCGGGGAGACGGTGTCTGGTAGACTTGTAGGTGGTCCAGGCTTGTGTCCGCGGGATGGTACTGCGGGTGAAACGACCTTGGGCGTCTCTGGTTCTCGTGGTTGATTGCGACTGCGACTGCGACTGCGACTGCGTGGGTGGTGCCAGTGTGCTGCGGGGATCGAATGCTACTCCAATCACCAAGATGGGGTGGTCCCGATGTAGCCAAGACGTAGGCTCGTCGTTGTTAGGTCTAGCTACGATACACACGCGCCCTGCCATCCAGAAGCCCTTGCCAAACATGACCAAACAACCACCCGACAGATCTCCCTACCACACCGCTTCAAATCACTGACTTTCTTGCTGCACTCATGCATCTGTGCGGGGATTCAGACGCTTTCGACCTCGCAAGTCCGTGCATTCGTGCTTCATGGGCTACTTTAGCGCCCACCGTGCTCGTCCTGGCTATACTCCTAACTTCCATCCGTATCCCGCTGCCCGACGCGGTTCAAAAAATCGCTGACGCGATCAAACGCCCGTTCACGCGGTACCTCTCTTTGCCCGATGCAGAGGCTCTAGTAGCAGAAACTGAAGATAAAATTCCCGATGGGGTAGAGGTAGCGCAGGAAGTACACCCCGCGCCGCTTGGGCGAACGATAATTTTCGTGTTCGTCGGGTTGTTGGAGTGCCTCGCATGGCTCGTGAGCGGGTCCTTCGTCCTCATCACTGGGCACTCCAAATGGCACGCCGGGCAACAGTTCCTCATTGCAGCGACGTGGCTCTACGCCGTCGCGCGCCCTACTTTGCGCCCCACAGCAACGCCCCCGTTCGACCTCTTAGCGCTCTACATCGTGCACATCTTCGGCGGAGTCCTACTCCTCGGGGGCTATTTATTCCAGCACAATGCGTCCGGAGCGCCTCTGCCCGGTACTTTGGTCTTAGTGGCCTTCTCCGCAAATCTGGCTGCGCTAGTCGGGCTTGTCACAGTCATCATGGGCATGCCGTTAGCCTTGCCTTCGCACTTAGTCAAGAAGGAGGATATTGTGCGTTACTTTCCTTCCATACGGGTTTTCTTTCGCTCATTCATTCAAAGGGTTCAAGCGTTTCACCCGAGGACTACACTGATCTCTGGGGCTGGGTCACGTTTACCTGGGTTTATCCTCTCGTCAAACGGGTGAGTCCGAGCGTTCCCTGTGCTTTCATACATTCACGTTGTGCAGGGTCGTTATGCAACCCTGAGCGAAGACGACGTCTGGAAACTGAGTCCCACCCTCCAATCTCGACCCATCTTCATCAAATTTGGCAGTCTGCCACAAAAATCGTTGCTAGCAAAATTATGGGCTGCAAATTCACTTGACATCATGTACGGATCGTCTTCCGTTTCGTCTACCACTATTTGATAATTTGAACAATTCAGTGGCGACTTTCTCTTGACCCTTTGTTCAGTCATGTTCAACTACGCAGGACCTTTTTTCCTGAAGTGGGTTTGAGTTGTTCGTCGTAGTTCTGCCGCTGAGCGCACCGTAGACGCATCCTGGACGCGGTGGATACCGACACCGAGAGCGAAAAGGACAAGGGCAAGGCATATATCTATGCCATCCTGATGTTCCTTTGCTCCGTTGGAAAGGTGTGCATTATCCAGCAGAAAAGTAATAATTCATGCTGATTGAACGCTCAAGGCCCAATGTGATGTGCAACATCTGTGGCTTGGACGCCGTGCCTCCACCCGGATCCGCTCAGAGGTATGATCCGTCCGTCCCTTCACTTGCTTATTGCATTGACAACACCGCAATGACAGTTAATGGCCTCCATCTACGACAAGGCATTGAAGCGGAAGGACTTCAGCGGTGTCATTGACAAGGAAAAAGTCAAAGCTGCCGCAGACAAAAAGGCTTCCGCAGCGGCCGGGGACGCTCCTGAGCTGTCAAAAGCAGAAGCCAAAGCTAAAGCCAAGGCGGACAAGAAATCTGCTGAGAGGGCCGATGATCCCAAGGCTGGTGCAGCGGACACGGGCAAGATCGTGAACTTGATGGCGGGAGATGCGAATCGGGTTGCCATGCAGACTTCCGGTGAGTCTCGCCACCCTTCGTGTTCTCGGGCTGCTGCATAATACTCCGTTGAAAGGCCTATACTTTTTGTATGGCGCGCCGATGGAAATTATCATCGGAAGTGAGTATATCATCTCTAAAATCAAGGTGTGTCGACTAAATGGGGCTAAATAAGGCATATTCCTGTACCAACTCCTCGGGTTTTCCGCATTTGCCGGATTCGTCGTACTCATCCTCGGCTGGCCTCTGAACAGCTACCTTGCGCGCCGATCCATTCGGATTCAGAAGGGCGTGCTCAAGGCTAAGGATTCCCGGATGGGAGTTTTGAACGAGCTGATTTCCGCCGTGAAGTTCATCAAGTTTTTCGCCTGGGAGCAACGATGGATCGACCGAGCCATGAAGGCGAGAAACGAGGAGATTCAATGGATGATCAAAGGTACGTTTCACTCCGTCGCCCTGTTGACCACTTTTGACCTCATTCCGTTGCTCCCAGCTCGTATTAATGGCATAGGATTTTACTGGTCTGTCGTTCCTTATTGTACAGTATCATGGCTCAAACCAACCAGTCTTTGGATCACGGCGCCAATTTTCATATCGGTCATCTCATTCTTCACCTATGTGATGCTGGGCAATAAACTCACCATCGGTACGGCCTTCACCGTATGGCCTTGTCTCTCTCATGCCTCTGAGGGTACTGATTGATGAGCCGACAGGCGATTGCGCTGTTTGGTATGATTCGGTATGATTTGAGGTCTCCATATTCTATAGGTTCTGATTGCATGTTCACCAGTCAACCGCTGAATGGTCGTATTCTTTGGTTTGATGAGAGTGAGACTAGCGCTGACAATTTCACTCACATCCAGTCATCCCTACTTTCATCGTCCAGATTCTTCTGGTAGGCGTCGCTCCTGCTTGCAAATTCAACTGTCATTGACTCAGGTCATTTTAGACTCGAGTTTGCTTGAATCGCATTGCTGTCTTCCTACAGGAAGATGAGGTTGATGAACAAGTTTCTTCACTCAAGAAGGATGTTTCCAACCCTTCCTTCGAAATGGAAGACGATCGGCTAGGGTTCGAACATGCTTCTTTCAAGTGGAACGAGGTCCAGGAAGTTGCCGACAATAAGGATGACAAAAACAAGAAACCTAACGGGGCGTCGGACACCGATTCCATTCTGACCGCAACAAGCGACGTGGCCGATCACAAGTTCGAGCTCAAAGACTTGTCGATCATATTCCGCAAGGCGAGCTTACTCTCGTCACTGGACCGACTGCGAGTGGCAAGACCGCGTTGCTTGTAAGCCATCTCCTCTCTGAACATGCACATTGCAGAAGGCTCATAACGATCCAAAGATGGCCGTTCTTGGCGAGATGACGACCCTCAGTGGCCGTATCATCATGTCGAAAAACAGGAGCAAGATCGACGAGTATGGGAATGCCCAAGTCATTTCATATGCGAGCCAGTCCCCATGGCTACGACACCAGTCTATCAAGGTATAGTCTGCCTCCTTGCTTGTGGCGGTTTTATTGACGACAACACTTTAACCAAGGATAACATTCTTTTTGGATCGCCGCTGGACGAAGAACGGTACCAAGAAGTCATCGATGCGTGTGCGCTGCGGGCCGACTTGGAGCAGCTCGAGGATGGTGATGGTGCGTAGAACTCACGTGATGCCATATACGCGAACCTTTATGCATTATGTCCGTTACAGCCACAGAAATCGGCGAAAAAGGAGTATCTCTGTCGGGAGGCCAAAAAGCCCGGTACGTCGACAATACGCGTCCCTAGACTCATGATGCTTACATTACATTCCAGAGTGGCTCTTGCCCGGGCCGTATACGCCAAAACCAAGTACGTCCTCCTAGATGACCCGTTGAGTGCAGTGGTGAGCAGCTAGCACCTGGAACTTGGTTTACAGACCAGGCTCACGGCTCTTGTAGGACAGTCACACGTCTCGCACTCTGTATGAAAAATGCTTGCGCGGACCCTTGTTAGCAAACCGGACGGTGGTGCGTATATTAATCGCAAAGGGGGCCAGCCGAGGTCGCTCAAAAGATATATATTGATGCAGATTCTCGTCACTCACCATGTCGAACTGGTGCTGCCGGGCGCCTATTACTTGGTGCGAATGCTGGATGGCCGCATCGATGCTCACGGTACTGTCAAAGAGTTGCGTGCACAAGGCGTACTCGACGAGATAACGCACGAAGCTGCCGTCGAGGTCGTCAAGGAAGAAGTTGCCGTCTCTGCCAAGGTTTCTGCTGAAGAAGACGAGGGCGACAACCCCGATGCCAAAGAAAGTAAAAAGCCCCGCAAGCTGATCAAAGACGAGCATCGCGAAGTGGGCGGTGTGAAGTGGAAGATATACAAAAGCTATCTCAAGGCGTCCTCTTATTCGATTTGGTGTTTCCTGGCCTTCGTGGTTGTTCTGATCCAACTCTTGAGCGTAGGGGAGAAGGTATATGATTATGCTTCGTCCGCAATATGCATTAACGACTTTGATGAAACTTGCAGTTGTGGATCAAGGTGACTACTGTTTCTGTCTTCGTTACCCATACCGACATCGTTCCAGACTTGGGGTGAGGCGTACAAGCAGGCAGCGAATGCATCAACTGTATATGGGACCTTTGGCTCTTTCGTATCCTCGGAGCATGAGATCCCTTGGATATTCACCCGTATCGGTTCGCTACATTCGAGCTACCCAGGCACAGATATTCGACTACTGGCGGATTCTTGAACATCAATTGGCCACCGGCTTCGGAGCATCCCCTGTTCTACGTTGGAGTCTATGCCGCCATCGGATTAACAACTGCCTTTGTCAGCGTCTGCTCGTCGTTTGCACAAATGACTGGGGCTCTGAGAGCATCCAGGACTCTCTTCAAGTAAGTCACGGCAATCGAAAAGGAATACATTTTTTTGTTTATATACATTGCAGGGCACTTCTCGTAACAGTTGTCCGGGCTACTTTCCGGTTCGATTCATTCCATGTTCTTGGGCCACTACTGATATCCCTCCAGTTTCCATGATACTACACCGCAGGGCAAGTCCTCATTCTGCTGACTCAGTCAAGCTTACTCAAGTAATACAACAGGTCGAATGCTCAACCGATTGTGCGCTCTGTTTCTCTCAACGTTGGCTCAAGTCAACCCTTTTTCACAGTGGGAAGGATGTCGAAACTATCGACTCATCTCTGGCCAGCTCGCTGCAACAAGTGAACTCTTCTTTGGCTGGTTTTGCGGCATCGCTCATCACCGTGACGTATGTCCTAAACCATTTGTTCCCTCCGTCTCTTTATGACACCCCCTGAAGGGTCGTGTTCCCCGCGTTTCTTTTTCCGTAAGTTGTTAATCGCTTGATGGCGCTCCCAGTCTCATTCTCCGTAGTGCAGTGTTCATCGGCTATTTCTACTACATTTACGCCATTGGATATCTGAACACAGGACGAGACTTGAGGCGTATGGAGAGCAACTCACGTTCTCCCATTTTCTCCGAATTCGGGGAACTTTTGCACGGAATCGTAACGGTCAGAGGTAATGCTCAATTTACTTATTCCAGTCAGTTTCCATTAATTAGGGCAGCCTTCTCCGCGGAAAAGAGGTTCCTGGACAATCTCCACCAACGCATCGATCTCACATGCAAGATGTGGTATACATTCTGGTGAGTTGTCTTGTTAAGCGCTCTACTTGCAATTCAGTTTGCTCCAGGATGACTAACCGATGGCTTCTCTTGAACTTTGACTTCTTGGGTATGCCGCTGGTTCCCTTTGGACTGCATTACCTGAATCTGATTCCTCTCAACAGGTGCTTTGGTATTGACTTTCACTCCTTCAAGTCCTGTAAGCGTCTCACCCGCTCTTAGGCCGTCTTTTTCACCAGCATGTTCTCGATCCATTTCCTCGTGGACGACGCTGGTGTAGCAGGTCTTGCAATCACTGTAAACGAACATCTGGTTACTTGTTGTTCTCGCTCATCTCAATGCAGTCGGCGCTCAACTTCACATCGTCCGTCTACTGGGCGTGCCGGTTCTGGACCGGGCTTGAACTGGATCTCAAGTCAGTCTCAACATCTTTTCCTACTTCCTTCGATGAATTGTTGCAGTTCTGTGGAACGTATTGTGGAGTATCTGGACCTGCCTCAGGAACCGCCGGCCGTCATCGAGTCCAACCGACCCCCTGCTTATTGGCCCTCGAGCTCCACAAACGACTCTTTGATTGTTGCCGAGGCCGTGACCGTCAAGTACGCGCCCGACTTGCCCTCCGTCCTGCAGGATGTCTCCTTCAGTCTCAAGGCTGGCGAGCGGGTTGGATTGCTCGGTGCGTGTCTTGAATCAACTAAGAGAAAGAATTGAGAAACTGAGGTGAAACAGGCCGCACTGGTATAAAACTATTCCTCTGAGTTCCCTGATTAACATTGATCGGAAATCTCAGGGAGTGGCAAATCCACCCTAGCTATGAGTATCTTGCGCTTCGTGAGTTGTCTCCTGGCATTCCATCGTTCCGGATGTTGATCTGTTGCAGACTGATCCTTCCAGCGGAAGGATACTCATCGATGGTGAGCGTCGCTCGTGCTTTCAAGCGCTGGGTACTCACTCGCATTTGCAGGAATTGACATTTCCAAGATCGGAGTCGAAGGTCCGTGGCGTTTCATCTATGACTGGTCAACTGTATGCTCATTTATTCTTAGATCTGCGTTCGCGTTTGGTAGGGTGGGATAACGAAAAGTGAATCTGGCGCTCATTTCTAGACAGACGTTTATACCTCAGGACGCGACACTCTTTTCTGGGACCCTCAGAGAGAATCTTGATCCGTTCGGTATGGTTCTTCCTTTCACGGTAATGCACATCCACTGAACGCATCATTCAGACGAACACGACGATGCTACCTGCCTTGAGTTTTATACCGCTTCAGATGATCAGCCGCAGCCGGACCGCGTCCGAGAATACATCGCGCGATCACTCGACGGTCGTGTCGCCTGACGTCTCGCGTCCGCCATCCGCGGCAGTCACGTGCAAGAGGATACGGCTGATTCGATCTCAACGCGCTGACGGAGGTCGATGCTAAGACGGTCGTGACACTCGACACGCAGGTTTCTGCGGGCGGGACAAACTTTTCGCAGGGGCAGCGGCAGCTGATCGCTATGGCGCGCGCGCTACTCAGGCGCAGCTCAGTTGTCATTCTGGACGAGGCGACCAGCAGTGTTGATTCAAGACCGACGCGAAAGATCCAGACGACCATCCGCGAGGAGTTTACAGACTCGCTGCTGCTCACGAGTGAGTCGATCACCTCGATCAAATGTGGATGAGGGATCTCATATGGATGATTGCAGTTGCCCACCGCCTCAAGACCGTGATCGACTATGATCGCCTGTTGGTGCTGGACAAGGGAAAAGGTGCCAATCATCTTGCCCGCCTCGGAATGTCTGATACTGACCCGCCTCGCAGCTCGTCGAACTCGATACCCCATGGCGCTTGATTCAAAAGGAGGGTGGAATTTTCAGAGGCATGTGCTTGAAGAGCGGGTATTTTGGAGAGTTAGAGGCGTCGCGCGCGCCAAGGCGGAGCGGGACGGTTTGCTGTGAGCATATATAGTAATGGGGTGGAAATATTGTACAGAATACATACTCGGTATTTATACAGTGCACATTTCATCTTTCCGAGTCCGCAAGCCCAAGGGTCAGTCACACTACGTAGACGTCCTCTTTCTCGAATGTAATCGTCCAATTTTCTGAAGTACTCCAGGCGCGCCTTGCGCTCTGCTTCGAATTTCTGTGGTCAATGTGAGGACTTTGCGGTTGTCAACACTTGTGAGCAAGACATACGTCGTGATCTTCTTCGTCAGCGTCACCCGCAGTCTTTTTGCTTTTCCCCATTGACCTTTTTGTCGTGGCAGTCCGCGCACGTTTCTTGGAGGGTTCGAGGCGGCCGCCTTGTCCTTATCCTTCGAGGCGGGCTTTCGCGCCTCGTGCTGCGCCGCTGGGGCAGCGACGCTTCGGACTCTGGCGTGCTTTTTTACCCTTCGGCGGCACGTCATCTTCGTCCTCGTCCGTCTGCGAGGTCGACCCTGCCGTCGACGCGCAGGCCACCCATCTGATTCGTCTTCTAACAGGCTCCTCTCCTTGATAGGAGACGGGCTGGTGGCCGCGGGACTGGACAAATCTTCGGCAGCGGGCCCTCGTTTGCCCGACTTGGGCTTGTGAGGCGTGGAAGCATGACACGTCCGTCGTCGCGCTCCTTGTCGTCTGTGGCTCGCGAGGGCGCAGCAATGCGATCGGAGGCGGAGGCGCGGCAGCTCGCGCGGCCTTGAGCTTGCGTTCCACGGCAAAGAAGCCAAATGGGTCGGAGTTGGTCGGTGTCGGGGGTCGGTTCTCCGCATCCTCGTCGTCTGAGGTGTGCATGGAGAATGCGAACTCCGAGGCTCATACGCCGCTCCTCCTCCATCTCCTGCACCACCTCATCATCCGAGTTCAAGATGGGATTTTCGTGGGATGAAGAGGAGTAAAATCGGTGGTGATGACGGCGGGAGGAGGAGGGAAGGCATTTTGGTGTTGGCTTTGGTTGATTCTATGACTCTGAGCCGGATATTCTCGCCCAGAACTCGCCAGGAGTCTTGGCTTTCTTCTGGGCCGTGGGAGCGGGAGGCGGTGAATTTGTGGGTTATGTCTTGGAATGTAGATTGGGCATGGTGGTATTCAAGAAAGTTGGTTTTGTTTGTCTGGTAACGTGAGCGTGAACCTGGTTGAAGTTGAAACAGATGTCAACACAATGTCAACATGTCAATACACTCTTCCCCTCAGACACTGCTTTACGACGCGTTCAAAGTCCTTGTACTTGTTTTGGCTTGACTTACCCACGGGCTCAATGGAATTAATTCTTCCTCTGCGTCAACCTCGGCGCGCCTAACAACTGGGACCGCCGTGTCACGTGTCCCCGACTCAAAATCACCGACTGACCCACTGCCAGAACTATTGACCCACTGTGTACACGGTTGTTTCATTGAATTATAATTGGAATACGGCAGTCGGAGACGGTGGGTCGTCTACGTTTTGGGAAGCTAGCGGCATAAAAGTGCACCAATAATTGGAGACAATCATCATCAACTTTCTCTTCGTCTCAGAATGCATTGGCTTCACTGCTTCTTTGTTCTCGCTTCTCGTCATCAACGTCTCTGCCTGTCCCGGCCAATCACAGTACGCTTCATCCCCCCAAAGGCTACCGACCTGAGAGACCATGCCCTGCTCTCAACGCGTAAGTGTGCTGTATTACTTGAATTTCCTTCTTTCTGATGCTCTGAACCAGTCTCTCAAACCATGGTTATCTTCCGAGGAACGGTCAGAACATCACTATTCGTAGTGTTCTGCAAGCTTCATATGGTGCGTACGTACGCTTTTCTACCATCATCTCTTACTCAGCAGCCAGATGTCTACAATATCGACCCAACTGTATGGTCGGCGTCGCAAAGCTAGGTCTCCTCACCTCCAACGAACCAGAGAGCTTTACTCTCGATGACCTTAAACTGTATGTACCGTCTTCTCGTCACTCATCTCTTCTAATATTCATGCATCACGGTACCATCGAGTTTTGACGCCTCCCTCTCCCGTGGGGACTTTGCTTTGGGAGACAATACCCACTTCAACGAGACCATTTTCTCCACGCTCGCCAACGCGAACCCGGGGGTAAATTACTACACGTCACGTCTGCTGGCCAGGTGCAGTTTGAACGTTGGCCATCTCAGAGGTCCGTCCTGCGATACTGATCCCATTCCGCCCCTTCATTCATAAAACCCAGCGCACGAACCCCAACATCACCAACACCGACAAGGAAATCGGCTTCCGTTCCTTCACCTCCGCGCTCTACCTCGCTGTCTTCGGAAACGTAACCACCGGTGTTGCACCCAAAAAGTAGCTTTCGACGCTATCAGTGTCCGACATCTACTGAAAAGTCCCTCTTTAGCTTCGTGCAAATCTGGTTCCGCGAAGAACGCCTACCTTATGCGGAGGGGTGGCAGCGCCCTGCGGTCACCCTCGACGGGACGTCCGTCACTATGCTCACCGGTGCCGTACAGACGGCCAGCAACTGGACGTCTAGTGGTGGGTGTCCATATGTCCGGACTGTCCCTCCGCCGCGCCTACCCTCAATAGCGAGGCGATTTGCCAACAGCTGGAGAGTTTGACGGGGAAATAGACGAATATATATATTTTCTGGGATGGGCTCCTGAATAATACTCTTTTTCTAGTCTCCTGTTCTCTTCTCTTCTGTCGCTACTTATATGCATGTTCAATATGCCTACGTTCGTCACATCAATTCATAGACCGTGACGCGTCGTTCCTCATCAAACCTCGTGATCGCGTACGGTCTGCCGATCGCAGACGCGTGGTACGGCACCCTCTTCTGTCCGCACTCCACGTCCGCCATGGCCGACAGCCTCGCGCCCGAGTGCACCCTTTAAAACAAGCATACGACTCATGCTTCAATGTCTGGTTCGAAGGCTACCTCGAGCCCGCCATCTCGCCCTCCGCCACCGATGCCCAACGCACGGCACACTACCAGCGCAAGGCCAAGGAATTCGAGGACAAGTGCGGGAAGGTGTATAAGGAGTATCAGAGTTGTCTTCAGGTGCGCTACTCTTTTCCTTGCATTGGATGCGGGGAGCCTGAAGGTATGACATAGAATGCAGTGAAGCAGAAGGGTATAGAGCCGTTGCTGCAGCAGGCGAGGGACGAGCATCCGTTGCGTGAGCCGCTCCCGCCAGCGACGCCTCCATCCAAGGATTCATCCTAGCAATACACATATGGTCCAGAATGTGCGTTGTGCGTTCACCGAATTCATTCAGTGGAGGTGCTGATGCATGCATATGCGTAGTCAACGTATAATTAATGCTCCACTCGTACTACATAATGCGCTTCCGTCCCGTCCTCCTGCGTCCTTCAATTCTCTTCATCCCAGTCGTGGTCATTGCCGGTCCAGTAGGCGCTATCCGAACGTCAGCATTCCTCAAACCATCCGGGGTGCAAATCAACTTACGAAGGCAGCTTGATCATGGGTGGGGGTCCATTCGGCAGCGTGTACGCACCGCCCGGTTGGAATTCGCCCTGGAAAGGCGGAGGGAAGCTCGAGCCCGAATCGATGTGAATCGGGAACTCGAGCTCAAGATGGTTTCCAATGCCAGGGAAATCGACCTTGAGGCGAATAGTGTACTACAAGCGAAGGCAAGGTCAGATTGGGTGTGGGAGGGGTGGAAAGAGAGGACCGCTTACCTGCCACTCAGCGGTCTCGGCGGAAAAGGTGGGCGCGTAGGGGAAATACAGATTCCCCTCGAAATGTACCCCACGCGCCCAGATCCCTTTGTCCTTGTGTTCAGGCGTCGGCGTGAACACCGGCTCGTCGAAAGTGGTATGCACGGCGGCAGCGCTGGCATCGTCCCCCAGGCTGCCTTGAAGGGCAAAGTGCTCCTCAATCTCTTCCTGCTTGTTGCGGACCCGCATGCGTCCGCGGCGGTAGACTCGAGCCTCGACCTTGGAGGACGATTCTGGTGGTGGTGGGAACAGCTTTCCATGCTTGTGGTCCAAATCTCCTTCGTGCACAGGCTTGGTGTGTGTCAGGACAGCGAGTCTGAAGGGGACGCCCACACCCATAGGGAAGGATGGCAAGTCGGGAACGAGCAACTGCGGGAAAAAGTCAGTGGAAGATATCATGGTCAGAAACAGCATAGTTTACCTCCATCTTCACTTGCGAGTGTTCTCCGATTAAAACACCATGCCGGATTTCCCTGTTATTGGCAAACGGTTTCCAGTTCCCATTCCAGCCTTGGCGGAGTGCGACAGCACCGCCCAGCTCCGTTTCAGAGGCGGCAGGGACGACAGAGAAGATCTTGCGGACGTGGCGGTTGGCGTGCAGGAGGCCATGTCTGCTGCCCACGACCTCGATCGAATAACTAATGACAGCGCTGCGGCTGAATTCGTGGTAATGCAACGACGGAGGGAGGTTGGGTGGCAGTTGAAGCTGGAAGGGGCACGAAATGACCTGGGAACCGCCTTGGGGAGCGTTGAACTGGTCCCATATCATCTGGTCCTCGCGTACAAGTTGTACGGTCTGCGTTTGGTAATGGGTCTCAGTCTCGTTGCCCGCACGGTGTTCTTTCTCGGTGATCTTTCTGCGGAAGATAAAACATTTCGGACGGCGCTCCAGTGGACAAGCAGGCCGACATACGTGACTATCGAACCGCGCAATTTGACGCGCACGTTCTCGATTTTATCATGCGTCGCCTGGGCCACATCGATGTCGACCTGGCCTTGCAGTAGCTCGCCCGCAACGCGCACGTAGTCGGCAAAGTGGAGGGTGAGCGCTTCTGCCATAGAGAGTTGGGCTGTCCAATGTCCATGGCGTTTTATAATGAATCAACAGATTGGCGTGAAGTTTGAACAAAGCGCCCGGGAATCGGGATGATGTGATGCCGTGGTGCGCGGCGGCCCATGGCGCTGCAAGTGAATATGGTCGGAAGAGAAAGCCAAGCAACGCAATTGATTACAGTCACAGGTAAGCGGGCATCAAGGGGAGTGCTAAGCAATGCTATTCAACATGACTCTGAAAAAGTACGGCGCGGGCTGTGTTCGACCATAACCGACAGACGGTAAAGCCCGTTACCGTGGGGTATGTGATCTTTTGGACAAAGTCTAGTGGCCCAAAGTTCGCTTGGTCGATGCGACCGTGTCAACCAGGCCGCGGCGGCAGGCCATGTAGTCACCAGTACTAAATCTAACAACTGAGAACATCACAGGTATCGATGTTCAAAAAGAAGCCAGACATCATTCTTTGACTGCAAAATGCCATCCCTCAGGGCCAGCTGTGTCCACCTTGGCTTATTTGAACATACTTAGCCCTGCCCGGGGTGTTTGCGATGCCAAAAAGTCGAAATCACGAGAAGAATGGGGAAGTTTGGCATCAGCTGACGCGAAAAATGCTGACAGAAAACAAACAGAAAATGTGATTTGCTGCAAAAACGATAAATAGGGCTGCTCAAGACCCTTCACCTAACGGTAACGGGAATATTCAAACTGAGAAAATGGGCGCCGGCCGCACGCCGCGGCGCACAGCAAAAATAAGCACTCGGCAGCTCGAGAGCTCTGACGGCAGTGGCACCGCTCAGTCGGTGAAATTGGCGAATAAAACACAAAGCAATTACAGGTGTACTTGGAGTTGGGTTGGCTGGATCGTTGGAGTGAATTCTTTGGGGACTTGTCTCGATTTTCTACACGAAGCAGGACATAATATCACTTGCACGGTGCACCGCAAGTGCCACAGTATCGTATCTGCACCGCCGGCGCCTCGTCAGGATCGTAACCGTTCCCTGCCAATCCGGATCGTCCGCCTAAGGCCCTTGATCAGAAAAAATGGATATGAAGGCGGTTGGGGGGAGAGATGGCAGAGACAGCTTAATTGTGTATTCACTAGGCGGAAAACTTTCTGCACTCGTGCGAGCACAGCGGTATGTTTGAGAAATCGTAGTAGGACTCGGAAATTTGATGTCGCGCGGATAGAATTTGAATCGAAATGTGCGGAGGAGATGATACGAGATGACGCGCTGGCGAGAGAAAGAAAGCGTTTGCATTGCCTCCGCCAGACCGGAACATATGTCTTCACCATCCTCGCATTTCAGAGGCACATCCATGGCTTGAAGAGGTGTTCTGTGAATTCAGTTGGGTTCAAGTTGGAACAAACCATTCACACCGACGCTCTGTCCTAGAATCCCATACATTGAGCCCACCAAAGAAAAACCTCATCGTAAGTAAATTTATGCATATCATGCATATGGGACGGCCATAAGATCCCCTCCTTCAATCAACCAGACGACGCCGCGATAATCATCCACTGCTAAAACAGTCGGCGGAGGACCACTTCCAGCACCGGCAGGAAGTTCCAGTTCGTGGCTTGTACACGAGTCTTGGTCCGCGTGAGACCGAATAAGCACGAGGCTGCATCCCTGCTGTCCGAGCATGAGCAACGAGGCCACAACATTTTGGCCCGTGGGGGAAATCTGCATCGTCAGCTCCCCAGAACACATCCCAGACATGGAAATTTCGCGAGGATGGGTCGTCTCGAGGTCAGCCCTCTCCCAAAAACGAAAAGTAGTTACGAAATGGGAGCCGGGAGTTCCTAGGCTGTCGTGTATTTTCACGAAGCTAGCGCGAGGGAGCATTTGCGAACATACAGGGCCCCTTCGTTTCCATATCTTTGTCGAAAATTGCTTGGGCTCCGGGTCGCCAAAAAGGAGAATAGATTTTTAGCGCAGTCTTCTCTGTATGGGAGAGATTCCTGCGGACAGCAGTAAACGAGCGCACGCCGTCCTACGCGTGTGGAGGTCAGAGTTGAAAGTAAAACCAATTCAACTGAAATGGACTGACCGTCGTCTGCTAGCATATATAGACTGTCACTGTAGAACGAGAAATCGAGACGTTTACTGATCGTATACTACGGCGAGATGTCAGCTGGAAACGGGCTCCAGTTCTATGTTATCAGAAGACGAACGTTCAACGGTATGTCCGTCTCAATAACGGTAGAGGCGCCCAACGTCAAATTGTAGGCCAGTATTTGCGTTTCGCCGGCAAGACTTTGAATGGCACCGACAAGCCGTGGACTCACGAACGGCTTATGACAGTCGGAGTTCGTGTCCAGAGTCGGTTGAAAGACTACCCTCACAGACAAACCAGTCCGACTGGAATTGATCCTTATGTTGAGGAACACCAGCATAGGGCTAATTTGGAGAGTCGGCACAGGCTTCAGGAAGAATCAGTACGAAATACAAACACGTTGAATCTGGAGCCTCCTCTCAAAGCGAGGCCCAGAAGCACCGACTTGTCGGGCAAAAAGTCGTAGGATGCAGAACCCACGAATCCGTCTAGCCCCAGAAGCGAGGTCGACTCACCCGTCTTGAAATTGAAGCATTTCAAGAGTTTACCCGAATAGAAAACAAACAATTCCGAGCCGGGGAACTGGAAGAGACGGTTCGCTTCGAGGATAGAGGGGTCGCCTAAACTCCACCTCCGGATGTCTCCGACAATGAGAGGACGGGGACGTGACCAGTTTCATTGAGCTTGTCAAGATGGATATCGTCTTTGATGTAACGATACGCAAGCTGCTGCAGAGCTGCCAGGTCCATGGCATAGAGATCGCCTAGTACGTGGGGATTGCACACAGAGTGCATGCTTGGACTGGTTTTGAGCGCGATTATCCAGAAAGTACGAATGGTGGATAAGGCTCGGAGCGTGCGTGACACCTGGACGCGGCGTGTAAACTGAGAATAGGGGATTATCGGTCGTGACGTACCCCTACTAACGATGGGGCATCTTGAAGCCTCATCTTGGACAAAACATGGAAGAGGACATCGACTGGTAGATCGACCAGAAGAACCACCATCAAGGTCGAAGGCAAGTTCCTGTTACGTTAAGGGCGGCGCCACGGCTCCACAACACTTCAGGCTGAATCATCGCGAAATAAAGGTTCTGGGCAGGGTTTTGAGACAATCAGGCCCGAGGATATGGCTCAACGAGTTGAAGATGCGACACCAAATAGACGTAATCTTGAAACGAACATACGCGACATCAGAGTTTCTACAATTTTCTTGAATGCACTTGTTTGCACTTTTTCGGCCTTTTTTCGGCCGGAAAAGTGCCCAAGCCACAAGTAAAAAGCTAGGTCCGGTTTCGGCCAAGATCGTCGATTCTCGACAGATCAAGGCCACAAGTGCTCCAGAATTCAAGGCCACAAGTCAAAAAATTAGAAAAAGTAGTATTTGCACGAAAATACGATACCAAATATACACGAATGACAATATAGTATGTACGTAGCACGGGGTCCATTTTTTTGGGCTTTTGGGCGGAAGCAAGGGCAGGTGTAGGGAGTATTAAGGAAGGGGGAACTAGGTTAGTGGAGGAGCTATTGAGATGCATTAGAAAGGTATTTGAGGCGCAAACTATCGGACTCCATGAGCAAACGACGGGTGCATGTAAAAATGATACATACGTGCGGAGCCGAGCTTCAAGGGCTGCTTGGCTCATACAAGGTCTCCCTGAAGCCATCGAGGCTAGACACCAGATTCTCATGGTCGCCGAGGTCTTCAGGCGGGTCTACCACGTTACATGCTTCCATGATCCGCTCCCACGCGTTGTCGCTGAGCTGGCACGCGGAAGCCAGGTAACCGTCGACGGCGGTCCCAGACGACCCCTTCGAGAAGTTGGCGTTGCCGGCGAGCTGCCCCGTTGAATGCTTGAGCCAGCCTCGTTCCACCTGAATGCAATCAGCTTTGGTTTAGAATAGTGACCGATGACTTACTGCAGCAGCGGCAAGAGCAATAGCTCCGTAGGGGCGGCGGCCGGGACTCGAGCCCACTTTGAGCATGGGCGCGACAACGCCGATGACAAAGTCGGACTCGAACAGCCCTTTGGGGCGCTGGAATGTTGGTCAGCAAGAGTAAACTGAGTAAATGCGAGTTCTTGCCGAATATTTAGGATGTCTCTTGTCCGTTATGTGCGCGTACTTGCGCGGCGCGGGTTCCTTGAATAAAGCAGGGCCCCGTTTGTGCAAGGCCCAGTGTGCATACACCGCAATGTCCTCGGGGACCTGAAAGCGTTGCCCGTGTTGTCGGAGATGAAATTGACAACAATGTCGACGCCGGCAGATCCGATGGCTGAGCGCCGCTCAGAAAGACGAGCATTTGCCTGGAAGAAGTCAGTAAGCATCATTGAGAGACTGAGAGACTATGTGACGCACCCTGGATACGATGGGATCCCCCCATTTGGCTTTGTAGGTGTTGCGGGGACAAGCAAAGTCGATGATCTGTTGCACGGCTTCCAGTGTCATGGAATTGTTGAGGCCAAGGTCCCAGGGGTTTTCCGTCTCGTTCAAGACACGATGGAGGGCGGGGAGGATGGTTGAGGCCCATTTATCTGCCACAAAGGCAGGTAGGGCGTTCGGTGTAGAGCTCGTTGCTGGTTGAGCGGCGTCGCTGGAGGCAGCTGGTGTCGCAGCTTTGGCCTTGGGTTTGCCGCTGGAGGTAGCCGGCGTCGCGGCCTTGGATTTGCTTTGGGCTTTGGCTGCCATCAGCTGTTCCAAGTCTAGTCGGGGCAGTTTGACCGACTCGCGACGTTCCACCTTCGTGCCAGGAGGACGGACAGGTTTGAAGGCGCTGGGTGCCATCGTCTCCGGGGATGATACAATGAGCACAGTCTGAAAGAATGGAGAAGTATGTTGAAGATAATAAATAATGGATGGCGTACCTCATTTTGGCGGAGTGCGGCGCCCTTCTTTGAAAGTGCACGGGGCGCATCGAGATGGCGTCGTCGTCGTCCAGGCCCCCAGCCGGGCTCGTCGGCAGAGACAGAACAGGAGCAACAGTTTGCCGGCTCTTTTGAAACCTGGGGATGACACCAGCATCCTTGGAAGCGGCAGCGGCGTCTCTGGGAGAGAGTGAGTGAGAATTCCATATTTGGCGTGTGCACCTGCCTATTCTGGACAGCAGGCTTCTTGACATTCGCCGCCTTCCTCGTCTCTTGAACCTTCACCTCAATGGCTTCCTTGAGTTCACCCTTGGCAAATTTCTTGAGCTTCTTAGTCCCTTTGACCTGTGGTTGTGTGAGTATTTGAGATCGCAAATCAAGTTTTCGTACAAACCTTCAACGACGACGAAGCCTTTTGGAAGAACGGCTCAGCGCAGGAGCAACAAAATGCTCATCCGAACGGTAGGCATCATCGTCCTCCAATCGCTCAAACATCTCGTCATCAACCGGGAAGAACTCTTCGTCTGAGTCGTGTGGATCTTTGCTGTACGTGTTTTTGACAGCGTCCACATCCATGGCCGGAAGGTCTGCAAGATCGAGAACAGCCGAAGTCTCCTCTGCGACAGCAGCATCATCTTGCGCAGCCCGCAAGCGTGCAATCTCGGTGAGAGCCTCCTCACGAGCACGCTCTGCATCTTGCAGCTGCTTGGCAAGCATAGCTTGCTCTGCTGCCACTTCCGCTGGGGTCCGACGTGGAGCGGGCATGTCGGGTGCCCCAGGACGAAGTTCCTGCACACTCTCAAGTGGCTTCGCATGCTCTGCGGCCATCTCGGCCACAGTGTGTGGAACGGGAGGGGCAGGAGCTCGAGCCCCTCGTGTGGATCGCACCCTCCGAGGCGCAGGAGGTTCTGAATGGGCAGTGGTTCGCTTTTTTTTGGTGGAGGGTTTGGGGGCATCGTCCGCTCCCTTGGGACTGAGCGGGCGTTTGGGGACAACAAGCCGCACTCTTGGTTTACGGGTGGGTGGGCGGGCGTGGGCTCGGAGGTGAGGACAGAGGCGAGGACATGTGAAAGGGAATGGAAAGGATGCAGAGAAAGAACGGTAACAAGTGAGCGAGGAAAGTTTTTTTTATTTGCGATTATTGTATCCAAGTTCGAAAAACTGACAAGTCTCCGACGACCGCATCCCATCATCCTCTACCATGCCGCACGGTGATGAGTCTGCGCGAAACCTATAGAAGAAACTATTCACAATGATTCCGTTCAGAAAGTCGATCGGAACAGTATAAAAACTGTACTGATTTTAACTCTCCACACGAGCTCGTAGCGAGTGATTCCCTCAGTAGATACCGCCGAGTATAAGTCCCTAGTACAGGCCTCGAAGAGGTTGTAGGAAGGCTATTATCTCAGAAGAGCGTTCAAAAGAGTAGTGTTGCGAATAATACCCTTGGAATGACCAAGTAATACGATTCTAAAGCTTTTGTATTCGATTTAGAGCTTCTCAGCTGTATTCCACACAAATGTACGATAGATAGACCGGAGCAAACGGTCAACAGCAATTTATTATAAGACTGATAGTCTTGGGAATGCGATCCAAATCAAGCTTCCAACACAAAACACGCTCGGAATGGTATAACGACGTCTAAATTCGACGCGACCGATACAACATTTGTACGCTTTGTTCCCGGTTTGCCGTTCGATAGGAATCCCTAAGATTCGTTTTTCCAAGCTCAATCTCACAATTTCCAACAATAGCAAGCAAAAGTTTTGATATTTCTATTCAACTGATAGTAGAACGTCGAAACCCAAAAATACTCTTATTCCGAATCGTAGCGTTTTATGGCTACTAGCTCACGGAATGGCTCAGTTCTTTCCCAGAAGATCGATCATCTGCAACCAAGGTATTCGCTACCCAAGTATTCTCTGTCGATTTCGAGATATTCTACACTACTTATACATGTTCGAATATATATTTAGCAACATAGGAGCAATAGCTATTATTAAAAGTCCGCCAAGCCGCTCTGGAATTTGGTATGTAGCCGTCTTCGATTGGTTGTGAGGCGGTCACGCCATTATTATGTGTTTGAGGTGAAATTCCAACGCCCGGTCAACGAAACTCCGACACTAGGGGTGTCTTGGCTTGTTGAACCCTCCGATGGAATGTCGATTTCCTTGGTTGTAGGCCTCTCCCGTAAGCTAAAAGGCTAGTACTGTGTTGTACGAGTCCGTAGCAATAGGGAGACACCCATATTGTGTAGGTTCCGAGTTGAACCACGAAGATATGCTCCGAAGGTCGGCCGTGATTAGACTTCCAGATCGAGTCTAGTGATCTGATCATGATTCCCTTCGGAATAGACGTCGGAACACAGCGGAAGCCATGCCGATCGTATTCGTTGTGTTTCTAGTAACGTAGATGCCCAGTGGAATGCAGTCTGTTGGAACCAGCCTGTAGAGTGTCCTTTCAAAGGATCC